>JADAQX010000495.1:0-37960 GCA_015476325.1 Cardiosporidium cionae
AGATATTGGAAGTGATACATCCTTTGCAGACGACTTCGTTGCATCCAGGTATTGTAAGCATGAGAGTAAGCTAGCCTTACGATCTGCTGAGATTTAGCCTGAGCTGTTTTGATGTGTTCTAGTATTATAATGCTTTCGGGGGGGATCAACATCATCGTGCAAGAAACGTTTTTCTTGGCTTTATATAAAATACAATATCGTACATGATTTTTACACCGTTAGGGTATAGCAAGACTTTCGGGGTGTATATTTTCTTTTTGATTTTTTGATCACGCATTCTAGGGTGCTCTCGGGGTCTGTTGGCTTTCCATGAAAAGTTCGGCTTAGAAGCTGTTATAAATAGTGGGATTTGGATGGACATTTCCGGAGACATCAGAATCTTCTTTTGTGTTTAATAGGTATTTACTGATTGACTTCGAAGTTTAATTTAACTTAAGTAATGAACCAAAATTCCAGCAGCAAGCGCGACATTTGGCTAGGAAATCCCAATCTTTAAATTCCTACTACGCCGTCAACTACCATACATTTCAGAGGCGCTTGGTTCGTTCGTGGATCGATAGGAATGGTTTCAAATATGCCAACAATTTTAATAAGGAACTCTGTTATTGTAATTTGTAATGGCCTTTTAAAAGGTGAGAAGGGTTATTTTTTTACAAACAAAATCGTGAATGTAAAAGCTATCGTATCACTTCTTCCTAAATTGAAAATTGGTTCTGTGATTCACGCTACTTGAATGGTCTTTAGAATGACACAAAAACGAAAATAGGTTAAATCATGAATACCAAGTTCGGATTTGTTCAAATTTATTACTCTTTTACGAAAGCTTCGAAACTATAATATGTTTTCTTTGAACGCTTTAAAGAAGAGCGCTTTTCATCGCGGTGTTATAAAATGTTTTTGAAAAGAACTCTTAGTATCGGCTCTTCTCTATTCTATTGTATACTTATTCCGCTGGGTGGGAAGAAAAAGAAAAACCACTCGGCGCACTTCGGAAAATTGTCGAAACTTCAATCATTTTACTGCCAAAATGATTTACACTTAACCTCGCATTGCATTCGTCCGCACCTTGCTGATCTCTCTCGATTACACATCATCACTTCATAATAATTTCTCTCAATCGTTTAATGGGGAATCATGCGGACATAAACTACTTTACATGTACAGTGAATCCGCGCGGGTAATATTCGTTAAATACTCCTAGCTCATGCTCTTGGCAACTATCACAATTTATATAGCCGCTCGACCAATTCACAGACCACGCACAATAATTCCTTAGTGCAAATGAGTGGAACCTAAATACTGAGGATCCCTTGCTAAAGACAAGAATTTCAGTTCAAAAAAAGAATACATCATCCCTACAAACATGCTGTTTGCCTCTATACTCTCATGTACGTAACTCAGATTCGGAATGTCATAATACAAAACTTTGCGCGAAGTGTAGAAACGCTACAACGCTTGCGCGAAAAGCAACCATATGAGAAGTGTAAATACAGCGCGGTCTTGTAACAATTAAGTGTAAGTAGTGTAACAATTAGGTGGTGTAAATAGTTATCCCGTAACTAATTAGTTTTAAGGAGTAGTTACGGTTGAACGTGAATCGAATCGAGATGTATTTGAATGCACGCGGATATATCACGGATAAACGATGAGCGACAAACATTAACCGGACAAAACGGAGGAAAGGCCTGGAGCCTTTGATATTTAACTTTTGTACCGGGAAAGTAGTTAAGTTCTTTAAGTTTAGTTTTTTTTATCCTCCAGGAAAGTTAGGAAAGTCTTCTTCGAGAGAATTGCATGATTGATACGTTCTTTGTAACGTATGTTGCATGGTAGTTAGTAGTGAATTAATTTCTCTAACAAGGAAATCCTTTATTAAAATTAAGTCTTCTATTGCACCTAAATTTATCTCTCACCCACTATGCAACCAAATCACTTCATCTACACTCATTAAATCTTATCAGCAAAGTACACTTTGCTACAGGTCTTGTTGAGTTGTGGAAATAAAGGGGGGGGGTAGAAAGCAACAATAACTGCTTTGTAGGTATTGATTAATCTTTCGAACATGACTGTGTTGGAATTTTGCAGTAGTTAATGCATTATTCAACTCTCATACAAATTTTCGTAATATCTTTTCGAAAAGTATTGCGCAGTAGCTTCATTACTAACTAGAATTAAAGGAGAAACGTCTAGCATGTTTTATTCCTTGAAAAGAGATGGGCCTGCTACAGTTTGTAACGGAAAATTTGATTTTGAATAGGCAAAAGTGCAAACTAAACAGGTTGATACCACCTTACAAAACGAAGTCTGAAGCACTGTTACTTGAGGGCTAGAGCTAATGTATATATGACGTTGCATTACGTGCAACGACAATTCTGCTAAAATTTCAAACGTTCTACATCAACGTATGACTTTGCTTGCTCCCTTCATACTCCTAAATATTTGCTCAGACCTTATAAAAAAAATTTCCTCAACAAATTTATGCAATCTCGCATAGTTACACTTCGTTTCACGTATGTTGCTATTCCGGAAGGCTTACTAACAATAAAATTTTCCAGTGGCTGAACCTATTTTTATCAGTATTAATCAGTAATTTTTATACAAGTGCATCTCCTATAGTAAATCAATAATATAAGGTACTTTTTGATTTCTTGAAAATCCATGCAACAAAACCACAATCAAAGGAATTGAATCAAGAATCTTCTCTAAATTGTTTCAAAGCGATATCTAGATCTATCTAGGAATGTAAATATATACTTAGCACTTTAATAAAGTGTATATAGCTTCAAAACGTATAGTACCCATCTTATTAAAAATGACATCTGTGATTATTGTGCTTTCTTGCCTCCATTTAAATATTTCGTTTGTTATGCTTAGAAAACATATACAATTATCAGTATCCCATGTATTTTAATGATATATGCAACCAAACTGTATTTTTACAAAGTAGCTCCCTTTCGCGGAAGCTCTATAAATTTTTTGGACGTTGCGTATAGAAAACTTGTAGCTGGACATTTGTATAACAAGAATGTGAACAACATTAGAACACATTTTTAAACGCAAATTTTGCTCATTTTTGTATTTTTGAAGTGATGCTTTGAGTCTCTTTCAAGCAAAATTCATAATATTTAACAAACATACAATTTTACTTAGTGAAATGTATAAATTTGAAAAAGAGAGAGTCTTTGGGTAGGATCATTCCAAGTGTTTGGATTTTTCTTTATCGACAGAAATTTTTAATAGAAAATTTGGAGAGATTTGTATAATGTTATTTAAATGTGTAATTACGTGCTCGTATTTTTTGTGGTTAAATTGTGTAACGTACAGAAAATATTTTACTGGAGACCATTATCTTTCCTTACTAGTGAGAAAGAAAAATCATTATATCAATTCATTAGAACTATACAAAGTTTGGGAGTAATCACAAATTTTTACTTGAAATATTGTTGCTGAGCAAACACTGTTTGCAGACTATTTTAAATGGCATTTCTTTTCGAATTGCAGCAACATTTTTAATCGCTTTAATAAGGCCATTTATTCCGGAAACAGTTTTGTTGTACAGGTTGTAAATTGAAGTAATTTTAAAAAAATTGATCTTTAATAACATATTTGAATTTATAAAGACCTGCCTTACGCAATGTAGGCTGTATATTTAAAAGAATACAGTTAAATGGTGTTCCCACATCTAGTTTGTGAAGTTTTCTTTTTATTTCTTGAAACCTGAATGACTTGAGTGCAAGAGCGCACCTGTTGTATATGCATTTTATTATGAAACAGGTTTTATACTCAAGCTATTTCTTACTAGTGTTCGAATTTTTTACAATTGTAGGTAAGTAAGCATTTTCAATTTTTGTATCACTCTTTTTATTTTAACTATCTAACCATTCCATGACTACAAATCTCTGCAAAAAAGATTTCCATAAAAATGTAACATACAGTAAATTCCTTTGCCTACTATCTTTGAAGAATTACTTTTCACTTGTAAACCCTAAAATTTATTTGTCTTGTTTATATCATTGAATCATGCCGCAATCTTCAACGCAACCAATATCTTCGTGAAAATAGTCCGTTAGGGACTGCTCATATTGTCTCAGCTGTGCCACAAATCCATTGTTCGGAAATGCCTCGGGTCTAAGAAAACGTACTTGACGTAAAGCCTGCAAGGTTTTGTAAAGGAAATGCATTCATAAGTATATTGTATATAAAAATTAATGACGGATTTTACCATGGTGTAAAAGCATATTTAGTTGCTACACTTGTTTTTCACTATTGAATAGCTAAGAAATCTTTTGAAGCAAAGTGGAAAGTTATTTGCAATAGATGTAGATGAACTTAAAACTAAGTTCAGTCTTATAGAAAGTAAGCTCACTTGATCATAAGTCATTCTAAATTCTTTCATAAGGTAGGCAACAATCACTGAAACTGAGCGTGAAATTCCAGCAAAGCTATAAAAATCAATCAAAATAATCAAAAACATGTTTGCAGATCTGAAAAAAGCATCTTCGAAATTGTTTATCAGCATATATTAACACCCTTGTAAAATTATACATTTTCTTAATGTTACTAATTCACATGCAAGCTATCACTGTTTTAACAACGTGCAAATAATATTTATATTACGAATAATAAATATTCATGCATTGACTTTATTACGAACTTATAGAAGCAATGTCAATTAATTAACGAATTACCAGTGCACTAGTATTTTGTTGTAGGAGTTTTCTAAAATAATCTTACGCATTATGTCCAAGCAACTAAAAAGCAAGTCAATAAACAAAGAAATATAAGCAAGTATTTAGAAATGCGTATTAGGTAAAATTAAAATTGTTTTTGTATGCTGTTGCAATATGCATTAGTTTTAGAGTTTTATTTGGACTTTTTCATAATGCAACAATTTATTAAATATGCTTTTCTTATAGAACAAAACGATTTCTTTGATTCCTTCACTGCAGTATGTAGTTTTTACAAAATTTGTTTTATCTAAATTTGTGCTTGCTATTATGTAACGCTACAAAAACAAACTTGATTTGAACTACTGTATACTTTTCTTATTTTAGCTAGAAAATCTGATACCTGGGTAAAACATTTAGCAAGTTAGCATATTCCGAATCGTGCAATGAAACTGTATGGTAGACAAAATTGTCAGTATAAGGCATTGGCAAATTTAATCCAACAGTTAAAACATGCGTAATTCCTTCTTGAAGCAAAAATGGTTTGTTGTAGGCTCCACCCAATGAGCTGAGATAGATTCTATCAACAATCTAAAAACACAATTCAGAACTAAAGTAGCGAAACTCTGAGAAGCAATAATCCAATGATACAATGTATCTTTTTTCTGTTTCTAGAATTTTTTCTGTAGTTTCTTTTATTCCTCTAGTATAAACAATAAAGGTATAATAACTATATTTTGGATAAATCTTGGCCATACCCGATATATTTGATTATCGGTACTGCGCATTCTCTGAATCTGCAAAAAACATAAGCTTTAGCCAATAAAAAAGACAAAATATCACTACCAATCATTTAATAAAAGCAAAATTTACTCTATTTGAAATTTAAGAAAAATGTAATTTGAGTCTTTGGAACAAAATTTAGATTGAATAAATTCATCACGGTGTTTATAGTATTGGATAGTATCTTCATATTTTTATGCTTTGTATAAAAAAAAGCAAGATTTTATTTCTATGTTAGCATGTCTAAAATATGCTTTTAGAATGATATTACCAAGATATTTCTTATTGGAACATTTGCTGGAGTTTGTGAAAAAAGAGTATATGCGGGTTTCACATCAGACTCTGGTAGTGAAGATTTAGCAATGCAATAATTATCCTCGTCGTCCATTTTGCTTATTTTAGCAAGATTAACTTGAAAAATTGCATTCAAAAATTTTTAAGGGTAGTTTACTGATAAGCCAATGCAATAATATGACTTGAATAATTTTAAAAATTTTAAAATTTTAAAAACAACACAATTTTGTATAAAAAATTTGTAAAAATCTAGTCGCTAGAGTAAATCAGTTTAACGTGTGATTACTTTGATTGTTGATTGAAAATTTTGATGTCAAATTTTAGTGTGTTTTGCTCATATTAATTAAGATTTGTTATTAATATTTGACAAGATTAAATCAATTTTGAGCTAGCTGAAAAAGAAAAATGAAGCAAATTTAGCAAATAATGATAAGCATTTCTATTATGTTGTAGATGTGCCAATATTAACGGTGTGGCAGCTTAAAAAGTTAAACAATCAAAAAATTTATTGCTGTGTAAACCAAGTTTAAATAAAACTGTAACAAAAGTTACAATAGGAACAGAAAATGTTTTTTGAACATTTTGTAACAACGTAAGACAAGAAATATGCCAAAAGATAAAAAATGAAATGGGAAACTCTACTTTAGATAAGCTTTATCAAACCATTGCCTTTCACAACTAAAAAAGTTTAATTGCTTTGTTAACTTGATGCAATTTAGTTAGCGCAATTTTATTATTTTTAAAAGTTATATACTTGCTTTTTTATAAAACAATTTTTTAAAATGATATCTAGGTTTCTAATGATTGAGCATTTTTTTCAAATGTAAGTAATAATTAAATAAAAATTACTGTCATTGCTGCTTAATTTTTTTAGTTCAAATGCGTTTTTCTATAGCAACATTGCATGAACCTAGAATATTTATATTACAGCATGCTAATGCTGAAAATTAGTTATGAGAAATGGACATACATTACAATTTGCCCTTTTTTAAAAGTAAGTTTGTTGCTAAGTCAAATGTATTAATTATCGTATCAATTTTGATAATTAAATCAATAAATTAAACAAAAATAAGCAACAAGAATAAAAAAGGGCAGTATACATCTTGTTTGACCAAAAAATAAAATGTTTATGCATTAGCTGGGCTGCGTAAAATTGCAGATGACTTAAAGATAACAAATGAACACATTTAGAAAGTAAACATATGGTAGCTATTACAGCTTTTTTTTATTTCAAGTTATTTTTTTGGCTTGGAAACCAAATAATTTTTTGGAAATAAAAGGGCTATTAGAAATCCACTAATAAAAGACTTAAATTGCAAAAAGTTTGCTTTCTAGAAGATATTTTAAAAACACTGCATGAAAAAATACATTACACTAAGTTGTTTGATTTATATAATTTTTTGTAAATAAAAGTATTTCCTTTATTGCATTAAAACTATTTTATCTATTGAATGGCATTAATGGTGAAAACATTAAATGGGTGCCAATATTGTAGGTAAGTTAAGTTGTTTCTGTAAATATTTTTTTTTATGAAAAATAAATTTAACTACATAAATCCAATCAAATATAATTCATTAGGTAATAACGTATAAGTTGTTAGTTTATGCAAATGCTACTCCCTGAATTTTTTTTGACTAAGTGGAACCTATAAAATTACTCTTTTCATAGGGTTAGATACAACACTACACTCAAAAACATTTCCTTTACGCTAAAATTTTGGTAGATGCCACTACTGCTTTTAAGAAAACCATTTTTATTATAGGTTTTTCATACATTCTAAATGTAATTTTCAAAAAATTGCAGCATATTCATTTTAGAATTAATGAGAATCCAAAGAAATGCTTGTCAATTTACTGTGAACTTTACCATATACCGTAGTAAATAAGAATAATAATCCAATTTTTGAAATTTTGACTTGCTATCCAAGATTTCTGTATATATATAGCATACAATCCTTATTAAATGTGTTTTAAAAATCCTTTCTAAATAATAATTGAGTTATTCAGTAGTCTTGCAAAATGTCAACATTTTGAAAAATTTTATAAAATGATTTTGCTAAAATTAATTTTACTTAAAAATGACGCAAAATATGTTTGCTTCTTTTATTATGCTACACTTGATGTTATAAATTTTTTTAATATTTTTGATTATTATAGTAATTGTTTTTGGTAATAATATACTTTAAATGCTGTATCAATATATTTGCTCAGTACCTTACTTTAGTTGGGGCAGTTTATTTAATGCATTTACATTGTGTAAAATAGCTAGGCATATGAATGTGTTTTTCGTGAGAATAATCACGCTTTTGCTGATGCATGAGTACATTTGATGCTGCAATAACTCAAAATAGAAAATTTGTGATAATTACACAAAAATAGTATAGTATCAAGAATCAGAAATATAACGACAACTAAACAGTATTAAGCATTGTGCAAAATAAAGTTATAGAGGGAATTATAGAAAGAAATCAAAAAAATTGACAATATATTTTTATCGAGCTTAGAGCTTGTCAGTTCAAAAGATATTGTTGAAATTAACAAAGATTGAATTTACTTTCTTGTAAAATAACAGGCATAATTGATGCACTCTGACAACGTATTTAAAAAAACAGAAATGCAGCTGCTTATAACTTCCTGATATTGGAAACATAGCTTGCAAAACAAATTTTACATTTTGTTTGCTATTGGTTACCATAAAATTGCCCTATTAATATTTCTTAAATTCAGAACCAATGAGTAATTGAATGTGTAGTAACCAACACATTGCTCATACAAAATTTTTGTAAAATATTTACTTAACACGCAATTATAATTTTTAACCATCTTGTATCCAAGTAAAAAATAGAATTATAGTGCATTTTTTTACAAGCAAAGTACATCATGCTATGCATAGGCACATCAGATCAATGTTACTGTTGTTTTTAACAAAGTTTGACTTACGTGCAACCTATTTTATTCAGAAACTGCAACGATCTTACTAAAATAAATTTTTATACATGAATCTACCAAAATCGTTGAGAATTGCTTTATAATACTTTCAACAAAAGCTCATTAGATTCAAAATAGAAGCTTTAGCATTTTAGAATAAAAATGTGACTGATAATTGTCTTCATTGTTTTTTACAAACCTGTAATAAAAGAGCTCTATCGCTATTTTTTCTGTGCATTTGCGTATAAACTCCATTCTGCCACTTCAGTTCTTACCAATATTATAAAAACTGCATAAATAAACTATCATTTCTTATGTAAGGATTTGCTTTGCAAACTTATCAAGCATAAAAAATTACAGAATTAAAATGGTTTGCATAGTGGCAAAGCTTTTGTACTCACAGCATTGTTTTAAGAGGAAGCAATTGATGTAATAGAATATCAAAAGGTTCTCGGTTTTTAGGAAAAAAGGTAGCAATTCTGATGATACGAATGGAAATATCTGCGCCATTTCTTCTCTGTAAATGTTCTAAAATACATTTATCATAATGCCCAACTGTACAATGCTAGAAAAAAAGGAAGATTAAGTTGAAAAGCTGGGCTACATTTAAAAATGTATAATCTATGTGTAGAGTTAGTAAAAAATCCTTTTTGTTCTACTCACAATTACATTGATTTAAAAGTGTAGAATAAAACAAAAAAATATAAAAGGCTTGAAGACAAATTTCGTAAAAAATATATCATAAATCGTGAGTAGAAGGCAGAGTCTCAATTTCCTGGTGAGTTCAAAGCACAATAAAACCAGTTCAACAAACTACTGTCCAAGAGCATACTACCTCTTTAAAAAAAGTAGCTACCATCCCATACATCTAGATACTTAATCAGTTTGGGAGTATCTCCTCAGAAGTATTTAAAAATTGCGATGGCTCAGCCGATGCAATAACTTGCTGTTGCACATCAGTTTTTGAAATTATTGCTTTCTCAGAAATAAAACTTGGAATTTCCTCATACACACGGCGGCAACTCTCAACAACACAAACCATTTGATGAACTGTACTTCGACGATGCACAGGTAGATACAAGATCTATACACAAAATGCGCAGTATTCTTTGATTTTTTAAACAATACTCATATTTTGAAAGTATAAAAGCTCTAACTTTACAAAAAGAAAAATGCAGTAAAACACAATTTTTCAATCAAAAAGGAATTAAATTATTTGGCCAAGTTTAAGATAGTGCAACATTTTTCACCTTTTCCATAAGCTTGTGTGCATTTGCAGCTATTGGAAATGATTTTGGCGGCATGATTAAAGAAATTTGAGATGATGAAACTGCAGCATCAATTCCTAGTTCTTGAAACTTTAGAACAGTATCTTTACTCGATGATCCTTTTGCTGCTAGCACAGGATATAACCTACAACAACAAAATAAAAATAAACTGATTAATCGATATTACTTTTTTGCAAGAATAAACTGTTTTATAACACAGGATTCCAAAAAAAAGTATAAGTTTAGATTATGGTATTTGTGGAATTACCAAAAATTTCGGTATGTAGCTGCATGACCAGGGACTACAACGTTAGCTTTCCTTATCTTGTCCGTAAAAACTCTTAGCTGTCGCATTTGCTTTTGAAAAGGTTTCATATCCCAATTTTCCAACCTAATTCTGTAACAGTTTATGCAATCTATTATACAGGATTATTGGAAATGCACCTAAACAATAGTAACAACCACAAAATACCACTTCATTTGTCTATTGCAAATAAAGTATTATTTACCTCAAAATTTTTTCAAGAAGTGGATTAGGGCGATACCGAAATCTTAAAAGACAGATATCATAAAAAAAAGCAATCATTTTACAGTAAGCAACTACTGCTACTCTAAAATCCACACATATAAAATGTTAATTCTTTTCAAAGAAATGCAAAGCTTGAAGTGTCATTGAAAATATATTCTATGCATAGTATTGTGCATGCTCATACTTCTGCAGGGATTTTTCTGTTGTGTTAAATCCACGAATCTGAGCATTTTCATAAAAATGTGTGCATTTTTATTTAAATAATTCCTACTCTCTTGTAAAATTTTTATGTATTTTCTAAAAATGTTACATACAAGTCGAAGAAAGCATGGCTTGTAATCTATTCCCAGTTTTCTGAAACAAAAAGAACGTATTAAAAAAATATACTCAAATTGTGTATATATTAATTTTTTGTAGCTGAACTCCCTTGGAATGTAAGCTACTATTTTATTAAAAGAACTTACAAGTTTCCAAATAGGAACAATTTCGTGGCGATTCGCGATTGAACAAAACATGCCAGTAACCCTATAGTGAGCTTCCATAAATACCTGCAAACGATAATATTTACTTAAAAGTATTTGCGGACAAAAACGTTATCACCTAAGTCTTTTTACAATTATATGGATACAGCAGACTTTGTTATAGGCATTTGCGGATACTCGGCTTGAATTTTTGTCATCTTTTCTGCAATGGTATTATCTTTAATCTGGATAATAAAAGAAATAGAATTTGTGGAACGAATTTATTCAAACTGAATTGCATTTTACGAACGTTTGCAATAGCTCCACCGCATGCAGTGTTTGTCTTGATTACTCCAAACGAAAACGCAACCATATCGCTCTGAGGATGCCCTTTGAAAAAAACATTGCAATTTGGGATCAATTATTTTTCGAGATATTATCATAATTTTAGCACACAGAACTAAAAAACGAATGATTGATTGTTTTACTATTCCGCATAAAAAAGAGCTAACCGGAGTACTCTGAACCCGAGAAACATTCCGCACAATCTTCAATAACAAGCAATCTGATATAGCATAAAAGCTTGCAGAAAGCATATTTTATATGAACTAAGAGTGCTTTCTATTCCGCAAGCAGCGCTACTTCTATCTACTAAATGATATATTCTCTCAAAATGCTTTCATAGTAGCACTTTCAAGCGTAACCTAGTGGACTGGAGTTATGAACTAACTTTTTCATTTTGGCAAAATGTATTATTGCATTGAGAGAATTGATTGCACCAAAAAGGTGTGCCACCAGTATGGCTCGTGTTTTCGTTGTTAGCAGTCGTGGTAATTCGTCTAATTTTATTGCTAATGTATCTATTTCAATGTCAACGGGTACCGGAACGAGATGATGCTTCTCGATTATTGTTACAATATCTGGTATGTTTATTGCCCCTATAAGTATTTCACTTCCTTCCGGAAGGGCTACTGCCTGAAGAAATAAATCCAGTGCTGACCGCACTGACAAACAGACAATACTAAGCGAAGTCCTTTCCCTTTTAATATAATTTGGATTGATCGAAAAAGGATTTTGTGAACTCAAATCGTGGATGGACCCGCGGATATTTCCATTCGTTTGCTGTTTAGTAGAGTAGCTGCATTGGGCTATATCTTTTCCCATTTTGTCTTGTTTGGAACCAAACTTGGGCGCTAAAAAATTCAGAGGATGCATTCTGTCAATAAATGTCTTCTTTGTTTCTGGCATTCCTCCGCTGACAGTATTCCATGCTTGAGCAAGGCACTCATTATTGTCTATGTCCGGCTTAGAAAAAATTGCAGGTAAAATTTGTTTTTTCCATTGATGAAAATCTATGTCCACCAATAAGGGAAATGAGGGAAGAAAGGAAAATAGTGCCATTGAGACAGTATCATATCATATTGCTGTTTCAATCTGAATAATGAGGATATTATGAGCAATAATTTACTCCGAAATTCTCTCTTGAGGCATTTGCGACAATACATGGGTCAAGTAAGGGAAAGAAGTTATACACATCGCATACATTTCGTATGGCACGGTTGGTGTCAACTTTCTCAGAAAAATTGTAGTCAGGTGTTACATGCAATTTTTGATAAGACATGTGTGTGTCTTAGCATTTAACCCGAAAGGGTATCGTAGGGAACACAATGAGTTGCACCAACGCAAATTTTTTACAAAAGGTTCATTTAATTTTTGGTAACGATTTCAAGTAATGGGGAAACTACGAACAGCATACTGTAATTTCAGTAATCCACTAAACGGCAATTAGGCTAGTTTTCCGTTACTGAGCATCGATTCACTGGCTACTAAGTGTTTATATGATCGCATTTAGGCATGTATTACCGACAGTTGAGGGCAAAGCCATTCAAGCGGAGATGCGCTAACACAGCATGCCCAATTGTAAAGCTAAATTCGAACAGTAACACGAGTTGAAATGCAATTGAATTTTTCATTGTAGCGGTAGAATTATTGTAGTTAAGTGACTTTTTAAGTGGCATTCTACAATTGTCCACGGTAGGAACAGCTGAGAAAAGAAAACAAAGAAGCTGAAATGAGTTTACCGGGCGCACTCGCTGATTCTATGATCGTAGATTTGGCGTACCACCATTAAATGCAGCACGTTCATAACAGTAGTATTTGAAGTTAGTTACTACAAATTAATATTGGCGGGTTAATTCTCATGCTCCAGTGGTACACGTTAGTTCTTTATGAACAATGGGTACACTCTTGGATATGTAAAAACAATTATACAAGATAATTTATAGTAATGTTACCTGTTTCAATGGGGAAATAAAGTACAAAGTATTAGACCTTACAAAAAGCTACGAATGGAATTGAAATATGCATAAAATTCCTTAAAAATAACTTGAAACGAAAAAAATTATTTAACCTGAATGCCAACTATTTATGTAAGCACGTGCTAAATCTATGTCGGAAATGATTTAATCACTAGAGAAACGATGATACTAAATTTCGTATAAAATATGTAATTTTATCTCAATGAGCTAGCTGTTTATTACATTGTAGTTGAGAATAGTAAGGGAACCTTGATATGACGGCACATCAGGCTTTAAAAATTGCGTACCGAAACGATCGCAATGCTTCTTTTATTTACGAGAATCTTTAAAACAACGACGAAGATACAAGAATTTTGCTTTGCTCATACTTAGTTAATCATATTGATCGCTACAATTTTCATTCTTCCGCGTAGATACTCTTTTGTTTTCAAAAAAACTTCTGATTCGTCTTACCTGCAATTACGTGACAAGCATTTCAAAGTAAGACAATTGAGCTACTTTTAGAGAAAAAACAACTATATGCGCTAACCTGATTTGGAAGTTTCGCTACTCCGGTTTGTTCAAATGTTGCTTGCATATCTTCCACAAATTTGGGAGCAGGTACCCAGCTCGTCTCTTGAGGTAGTTCCTTATGTTTAGGTAAAAAGGGTATAAGTCTTTCAAGAGGAAGCATTGATCTACTCGAATAAGTTGGAGAAGATTGATTAAAGTTATTTTCTTTACATTCATTATCCCTCGAAACTTTGGAGTACGGTTTTAAGTGGCATAACTTATCTTTCGGAATGGATGTATTATTTTCAGTATCCAGAGGAACAAATGTTGCATTCCTATCCATCGAGTAATACGATTGAAGTGCTTTATTAGGTTTAAACATATTTTTAGTAGGGTCAACTGGAGCGTCAAATAGTAATTGTTGAGAAGAAACAAAAGGCTCAACAGTTCGTGTTAATACCTGCAACCAGTTTAATCGGAAAATTCTGTTTAGCAATGGCCTTGTCTTCTATCTTAAAATGCACAATACTATCTCAACTTATATTTTTGTAATTGTGAGAATGGCATACTTGAGTCGTGGCATTTATAGTAATACCGGTTGACATACAGCATTCAACAAGGGGAGAATTCCCGATAATTTTCCACGTGAATGACTTTGACTCGAGTTTTTCAATTGATGTCACTGTATTCTAAACACAATGTGTAAGGAAATGATTTCTACGAATTTAAAATTTTCTTCAGTTGCAAGTGAAGAACAGCGCAAGAATGATACTAAGTCATACCTACCAAGCTAGAATGCTCGTATCCACCAAATATAATCAGTTGTCCCTGCCAAACATTCAAGATTCCAGAAATCCGTGCCTGGTTGAGAGATGGCCCTTCAAATAATTTATAACAAATTTTGCTATTTCATGTAAAGATAGTGATACAATTGCATATTTTTGTCTTGAGAAGATAGAATACTAACCTTTTGTCCATTGATTAGTGGACGGATTATATATTTCAGCACTCTTCAATGCCTTAACACCATTGCTACCGCCTATAAAAATAGTCACTATGTTCATTACTTTTACAGCACATGTAAAATACTTATTTTTAATTTTATCCCTAGTGTAGTTAATATTTTCGCACCAATAGCCCAGAGGCAACCTTGAAATACAGCTGCAGAGAATCCGAGGCGACCTTGTTGCAATGGAGCGATAGCTGTCCAGGAAGTCTCTACCGAGATATCATGTTTACTCAACTCCAATTTCTCCCCTTCTTTATAAAGTCTACCATGATTTCCTGGTTCATCGCGACCTCCAATTACGTAAATATGACAACCTAAAAATATATGTTTCATGTTTGCTTCTATTAAAATGATAAAACTGAAGTTTACACATTTTTCAACCACATAAAAGTCTTATAATTACCCACCTAATCCAACTGCAGCGCATGAATGTCGCTTTTCCAACATTGGAGGTAGTGTGCACCATGTGTTTTGCACAGGATCAAACATTTCCACACTATTTAACACAGAAACTTCATTGCTTCCACCGCAAACTACTATTCGATCACCTGAGATACTGCAGCTTGCTGCAGTAGCAGTTTTTAGAAAAAGGTAGGAGTGCAATATGAGTATACAAAAAGTATGTTCTGTTCATCCTATCTTATAGAAGACGACAACGATCGAATTTTTGGGAAAGCTCAACAATATGTAATGTAGCTAGTTTCTAACGTACCTGCAAAATTCCGGTTTAAGTGCATATTTGGCATGGCTGTCCATTGCATGGTTCGCGTATTAAACTTTTCGACGGAGCTATAAAAATTTGAGTAGTGAGGAAATGATACCACAAACTTTTTTAATTCATAAAATTCAGTAAGTAAAAGCGCGGAATTAATACATTTTATTGTGATCACCTTAAAGGGACACCTCCATTTTCTCCGCCAAATGTCAACACGTCCCTACCTGCATGGCATACGGTAACAGCAGAACACCACGTTGTTTAGAATGTGCCTTTCTCTATTCATCGTATGCTTAATTTATTCTAAACTTACCTAGGGGGCAAATAGAGTGACCAAATCTAGGTACCTTCATGCTCTGTAACGAATCCCATTTTAACTTTTTCTCATTACAATCTGACAATGCAAACGACATTAAAGATAGTGCTGCAAATATTGCAAAAGTATATCAGGACAGGCACAGATTTCAAATCATTTTTATACAAATTACTACAGCATCAGTGTCTTATATTGCTGCTTCCACTTCAGACTTCGGTATTGGCCTACCAGAGGATGTGCGGGTAGGTATTTGCAAAACATAACAGTTTGCGTACGTGCGGCGGTCATTCTGACCGCCACAAACCAGGACAAACAAATCCAGAACCGCTTCATTTATTCGGAATTCTTGCAAAACCTCTCTAGATGAGGCAGGGATAAGTGAATTTAGATGCAAAGAACACTCGAGTTGGGATGCGAGTTCACTTTCATTTTGTTTATCCCAAACCTGTACGTTCAATTGTGTTGGATCTTCTGTGCTTTTGTCGGACATCGTTTCAACTGAGTCATCTTCTGCTTCAGTAGTTCCTAATGGCGAAGAATCATTTGCTCTTTCTCTCCTCATTTTAGTTAGCAGGTGTTAAGTTTACCTGTGATGATTTCTGTGTCAATGAAATTATGCTAACCGTCTTACAGTCACAAAATAAATTGCGAGCATGCATGTATTTGTCTGTTCCTTAATAACTATACAGGCCAATGGAAAAATGGGGGAGAAACTGAACGCAATCCAGCGATTATCTCAACTTGGTCAGAGAATTTCAAAAAATTATAGCAAGTAGCAAGAATTTCGTCATTTCAGTCCACTTCAACTGTCTTTATCGCATGTTCGATATACCTACTCGTTCTCGTCTATGTAGAAATAGTGCATGTTTTCTTTAGTAACTTGCTATCCAAATTGATTCGTTGCACCGCTACCAAGTGTGTGCAACAGGTACCTAATGAAAGAAAAAATCAATGTGTGCATTCAATAGCTCTTTAACTGGGCGTTTCTTCTTTATGCTATTGTGTCCCTGCAAAAACAAACGGGAAAAAATTCATTTTACGTAATCTATTTGGGTGAATGGTTACATCGATATCGCGAGTTTCGGAGAATGCATTAATTTTTAACCCCATTCTATAGAACAAATTAAATTATCGCCTGTACAAACATACCTCATTCACTACATACAGCAAGGAGATGAATTATTTTTTAGGGCGTTTCGTAAAATTTCTTTCCATAGTTAGTGAACAAAATTCTTGCAACCGATACTACGAAAGCACTCTTCGAGAGTTGACTTTACCAACAAGTCGTAGGAACTGATTATGTTAGCGCAACTATAGAAATATGATACGCTCTTTGTTAAAATTGAGCAAGTTTATTTGTTTATATATTCCCTATCTGAGATTAATGCTGTTATAATTTTGAATTTCATTGATTCTAATCAATTTTTTCAAAAATGAAATTTTATGAATAGTTGCTACAAATTTCCATTTGAAAATTGTGTTTCTCCTTCTGTGTGTGTAAGCTCCTTTTTACGAAAAATAATCAATCAATCAAATGAAGTTTAAAATTACTTAATGTTTCTCTGAATTTCCATGCTATAGATGTATCAATGCATTTCTTTTAGAAACTGTGGCGCAGTGCTCAATGGAGTAATTTTATTTCATTCTTCCTGGTACTGTAGTAGTCTTAATACACTATAATGTTAAATACATGTTCTGAACTTGAGAAAAAGTTCGTACTAAAATCATTTGTGCTGCAATACGCCAATTAGGAAGTTTCAAATACACAATACAAAAATATAGCCACAAAATAGCAGGAAAATTTCGTCGAATGGAACCAGTTTTGCTACAGATAGAATAGAAAAAGATGCTCACATAGACAATCGTAAATAGGTAAGTTAGAAAATAATTTTCAAACTAAGCCTAAGGTTTTATTTTCAGTTTGTCAAGGCACGCTGTCCGGAAGTATCAAAACTCTTATTACAGTGCCTGAGAACTTAACGCAGTAGTTGTGACATTCAGTGCTTCTTCACTGCTACTTTAATCCCAATAACCTGACAAAAGCGCAGATTTATTGGCGCTTCCTTGGCAAAATTGCGTTAAATGGCTTAGCTCTTTCATTTTTATTTTCCAAGCCGTTATGACAAATCGAACCTATTCCTAAATTATTGCTTTCACCTCTTTACCCGACTTCCATCAAATCGATAATTTATTTTAGGGTAGTACTACATGTTACTCACGAATTATTAGCGCTCGATCGCGGAATTACAATAGCGTTCCGCTATATAATCTATACTGTGGATATTTCCCATGCTTTTTCACTGAGGTAGGTCCTATAACAGGTAACATTTTTACGAATTACTGCATTCTCAGTGTAATTGACGCATAGAAATTATAAAACATGCCCATATTTTCAATCAAAATGCCACACGAAAAACGATAAAATCGAAAATAGCGGCATTCTATAGATGGTAAGATGTAGCCTAATATTTTTGAATAACTAAATAAATCAGCACTCTTCTAAGTTAATGAATTCAATCCCTAGCTACACGAGTAAATTATTGCATAGTATAGGGAATAGCATAAAATGCCCGCAGCCCAGACGTGCAGTAATCAAGCAGCGGGGCAATTACAAAAGTTTATCGGTGCATGTCTACCTTTCAGATTCCATTTAATTTTCCTAATCGGGAAAAGTGTTGAAATAAAGTAAAAATCAAGTCATTTGGAATCTCTAAATATAATAGGCTTCTACGATTATGTCAAAACATTCGAGGAATAATTCACTATCAATATGTTATACTTTAAAAAGTACAAGTATAAGCAATCCATATACATTACAAATAATACAAGAAAAATCAAATATGTCACAACAGTCAGCTTCTATTTCATTTCAAAGTCATTGCGTTAGAAAGCGCAAAAGATCAATACGTGTGACAACGCCCACAATAATCTGCTTTGTTACAAATGTGTATATATCGCCATGACATTGCTGCTCCGAAACTACTACCACATAAGCATGGGATTCTAACATACGAGAAAGATCCGAAAGAGAGCAAGCGAGCGTAACCTAAATCACAAAAAAATGAACGAGTGCGAGAAAGTACTTAATTCGGTGCTCCATTTTGTTTTTGATGACGTGGACAAGTACAAACTGGTAGTACGTGAATCTATAGTAAGCAACTTTTAAGTTACCTTTTTAAATTGACTGTACATTGCCTTTTCTATCGTGTCGCAAGGAGCTGCTCGTCCAGATTGTAAGAAAGAAGCAATATTGCCTTCAGAAACGACTCCAATGATCTCACCATCACTTCGTACAACTGGTATCTGCAAGGTAGAGAACATTTAAAGCTATCAACTGCTTTATATACAAGTAATAGCTAACAAACTATCACAACAGATCGTTTCTCATTAAAATTGAACAGCCATGCTACTTGCTACAAATCACAGAAATTTCATTCAATATTACTTGGTCAATTCCTTTCGAATCCATTAGTGATACAACTTTCGAAATAGAGACACTCGATAGCACCGTAATTGGGGAATGCAATTGCAAGTTTGCTACTGTTTTCCCCTTAAAAGGTAGGAACTGCTGCGAATCCTGAGAGGGTTCAAGGAAGCCTGTAAATTCATTAAATGACAAGAGCAACTGTAAAAATCTATCAATGAAAGAAAGTTTAGTTTCAGCACACAAAACTATAAGATATCTTATAATAGAGTGAAGAACCGTTCAAAAGCTAGTAATATAAATTTGAAGTCAGCTTGTATTATTTCGTACCATTATCTACCATCCAGTCATCTGAAATGAATTTTGACATATAATTTCGACAAGAATCTGGCAGAATAACACAGCATCTTTGCCCTTCCTTAAGTTCCTTTGCCATGTGCATTGCGCAGGAAAGAACTGCCCCAGAGGAACCACCAACAAGTAGGCCCTCAAGACGGATTGCTTTCCGAGCAATGACAAATGATTCTTGATCGTCAGATTTTATCCATCTATCAACATCTTTTCGATCAAGAACAGACGGGATGAAATCGTAACCAATCCCTTCAACAAGGTAAGGTTGATTACGTTTCTCATCATTCAACTCATCAGGTGAAGCTAAAATGGATCCTTTAGGGTCCACTCCCACCACAATGCAGTTCGGTAGTCTTTCTTTTACCTTTTTTCCAATACCTGTGATTGTACCACCTGTTCCTGCTGCAATAATTATCATGTCTAGTTTGTTATCACATTGCCGCAAGATTTCCTCTGCTGTGTTGTGATAGTGCACGAGCGGATTCACAAGATTCGAATATTGATCAAGTATATGTGCATCAGGTATCGCTTTTTGCAGCTGTAAGGCGAGGCCTATATGAGACTCAGGAGAATTCCAAGCGGCTTCAGTGGGAGTCCTGAGTATTTCCGCTCCTAATGCTTTCATTACGTTTACCTTTTCTTTCGACATTTTCTCCGGTAAAGTAATTACCATGTTGTATCCTTTAATCGCCGCAGCGAGGGCAAGTCCAATTCCAGTATTGCCTGACGTAGGTTCAATTAAAGTACTTCCTTGAGTAATCCGCTCACGTGCTTCCGCATCTTCTACCATTGCCTTTCCAATTCTATCTTTGACAGATCCTCCGGCATTTAAAAATTCGCATTTTCCTAGCAACTCACACTTTAAATCATAATGTTTTGCAAAGCGCGATAATCGCACCATTGGCGTGTTGCCAATAGCATCTAAGATGGAACTATAAATACAATCGGAAGAATTGGGAGGAGTAGGTGAGAACATACGATTACTGGGTTTTGCATTTTCAAGTTTGGAATCATTCCATTTTTCTTCGGGAAAACCTGCATGGACAGGGAATTCCTGTTCAGTGATAGGGGGAAGACCTTCTTGAAGATGTAACATTGAGTCTAACGAAAAAGAAAATGAAACTCTTACAATTCTATTGATATCAAAAAATCTGCTGAGAATGAAGTAATCAAGTACACTAAATATTATCAAAGCTGCGCTTTAAAAAAAAAGATCATAGCGAAATAGAATGATTGTGTGTAGCTGTACTTCCGAGTTGCAGGCTTCCCTTTAACCAAGCTTCTGCATTCAGGGGAATCAATTACTTTGGGGTTCCATTTGCAAGCCACACTTAAAAAGATATCTCTACGAATGACGAGCGCGCGGTGAATGACGCCGACGGGGGCCATTTCTTGGAAGGATGAAGTGTCTTGGGGTGCAAAGTTACATTTTCAATCAATAATTTTGTTTATACTTCGATTGAGAGTACTATTTTTTCAATTGCTTTCAACATACCTGCAGTTGTAACTTTGTTTTCATTCCTGCTTATTCTTCAGTGCACCTGAACAATTCAGAATGTGTAGAAAGCCATATTTTATGAACAGCCATCGTGGAAGAGATTTCGTGGGTAATAATGGGAAAAAAATCGAAAAACATAAATTCGACACAAAAACATGTATGAAAAGAATCTGAGATAAAATTTGAGAAAGCAGCAAAAGAAAAATGTAAGCACAATTAAGTAGTGCAAAGAAGGGTGTAAGATTTGCTTAGAATTGATTTTTGTGTTCATAAATTCATCTAACAAAAATTTTCTAAGGAAATAAGTTTTTTGAATGCTTGCTTTTTACTCTTTTAGTAACTATCCCTCAATATGCAAGAAATAGTTTCTGAGTTAAAGACTTGCCGAAAATGGTTATCTGCGTCGTGCATTGAACAAGCGTATATTACCTCTATATTTTTCACAGAAAATTTTCAACTTTAAGAATATGCACTGCTTGTGAACGTGGCGTTTTTCATGAGTTGGCGAAACCAGAATTGTCACGTTCTGCCAGTCGTATACAAAGACTTCGGCTGAAATGGTTCTTTTATGCAGTAAGATATTAAATAGGTTGATTCTACTTAGTTTGTAAGGGGGGTATTTTTTCTAATTCATATAATGAGACATAAACTTATTATACGCTAATAACTACTGTTTGCGGGACTAAGTAAGAGTGTAATCTAGGGCTTTTTTAAAGTAATAATTAATCCCTAAGATTTGCCAGTTGAGATCTATCGACTCCGGCTACACGATTCTTCCAATCAATAGCGTACTTGTTTCCCTACACTATTCGATTGTTAATTGTTTGAGCGCGTGGATATACTTATTTCTATAAATATATCTCACTAGGTTCATTCGTTTATTCTTTAATAACGCTCTGTCGAAAATAGAATTAGAATAACAAAAAACTAGAGCAACTAAGCTCATCAACCTCAGAGTGGTCTTTTAAAATAATAAACTCGTAACTTAAGGGCGTCGACAGCCCAAACTTGATCCTCAATCAAAACCTCTATTCACCTTCACTACTACATGTAGTCAACCTATGGGTCTGACATACTCTCGGTATTATTCGTCTCTCCCCCTCTGACTCTGTCGTAACGACTTAACAAGGTAAAGTCTGACTTCTACAAATCAAAAGTTGCTACCATGCGTTCTGTTTCATAACCGCAACAGATACACAATGTGGAGAGCTCTCATCTCTCAATTGTATTACATTGCCGCTCGCTCTCTTTCTTAAGTGTGCAGACGCACACAACATTAATGATTCCTACGTAAATTCTTTACTTCGCTCATTGACTAAAATCATATACTAGAAAAGGATACAACTACACACGCATGAGCCATATGATGAATACACCATGATAAAACATTCGATATCATATTTCTATCGAAACTTGTGTGTAACTCAAAAAGTAAAAATACTTTTCATCATAATATTTTCTAACTTATGATATTCTACTGCATATTGTAATAAGTATTCCTTAATTACATTTCACCAAGTAGAATTCATAGATAACTAAGAAAATGTATCTTATACATAGATAATTAAAAACTACCAAAAACTAAAACAAAAACTTGACACACACACTAAAACTCTCGTTGAGCATTCTTGTTGTGTCAATCGTGTGTGAGTATCACACGGTCGCTATTTTTAGATCCTGTGCACAGGTTTTGCGCTATCTTACTTTCGCTTCGTTACAAAGAGAATAGAAAAATAAATCATTCATTCCTTCATGCATCTACTTACAGCAGAGAGAACCTAAAAGAATTCTTACTTCTTACTCTACGTTAATACTAGCACTCCTTCCCCCCCTCAACGGTGTAGAAATAAGTGCATCTTAGTTGCGGGAAACATCGGGTAAATTGTCCCATAATTTCTATTGGTTCGATATTGATACTCAATGTTGTTGCATCACTTTATATGTACTGTGATACTCTTGGAGGAAAAACAGGGGAACTGCGGATTGTTGGCTTAATTAATGTAAGAAAAATAACTGCGTAGTAAAAAGGTAATTTTGATAACAATAAAATAATTATAACAATAAAAAACACTAATTAAGAATAGGTGTTTCGCTCTGTCGCGGTACCACTGTTACAAACAATGTAATATCATGGAATCACAACATCGCAGCAACCGAAAAACAGCATTATTTCCCCGATGTTCCCCGCAACTAAAGCGCACTTATTTTTACATCTTTGAAGAGGAGGATGTGGTAGTAGTAATAACTTAGAGTTTTCAGATTATTTATTTTGTTTTTTTCTTGTAATGTAGATAAATAAAGGAGTGAATGACTTTTCCTATTTCCCTGCTCAGTCCCACAAACAGTAATTAATAGCGTAGAATAAGTTGCATATTTCATTGTATGAATTAGCGAAAACATTCTACTTCCCAACTAAGTAGAAATAACCGATTTATCCTACTGCATAAAAGAACTGTAATCAGCCGAGGTCTTTAGTATACGACTGGCAGAACGTGACAAATTCTAGTTTCAGCAACTCATGAAAAGCACCACGTTCACACTGCTCCTACTCCCTAAATCATTTCACTATTTGTAAATAACAAACCTGAAGATTTTTTTGACCTGCAACACACACTTCTCTGATTATCAATTACAAAGTATGTAGCAAAACAAATTCCGAAGATTTCAAGTGTTTTTATCATCGAATAAAAAATGCATAAATGAGTAACGAATTATTTTTTCCAGTCTAATATTTATGGTCTTGGCTGGGCGTGTTTAAAGGTCAGAGTTATTCAAAATAATGTTGCATTTTTCGATCTAGATTGTGCTGATAAAGAATTGCGCAGAAAACTCGTGAAATATCGAAAGTACAATTGATACTGTGGCATTCAAAATGCAGCAAATAGAAACTGGTTTAGCACAATTTAATCTCAGGGAGACATATTTCCTTATATATTTTTTTAGCCTCAATATTACGATATTGAAATGCGGATGTATTAGTTTGAGTTTAATTGACGACCTATTTTAAGTTGCGTTTATTCATGCATTATGTGTTGGGGCGTTGAAATAGTTATAAAGAAAGCTGCGATAAAAGTATCGCATATTCATTGCTTCTACGCATGCGAGAGTTACTCCAATTTTTAATTTAATATTTAGACAAATTTGCAACCAGAAAAATGACAGTTTTACCTCTTTTTTGTCGCATTTTTAATTTTAAATCTTTTTTTAGCCTGTGTATTTATTGCTTTGGACTACATAAAATTGTTAGAACATTCAAGATTATTTTATGATAATGCTCATTCACATTATATGAGAAGGCTACTTGGCAAGTCTTTTTTTGTAAGTTTGAAGAATACTAGACAAAATCTCGCTTTTAACATACAGCTGGCTTTCACGTTCCAGAGCCTATAAACACTTTAAAATTTAAAAGACACTTTATTTCCAGTATTAATTTCAGAAATGGCTATTTATTTGTTTCCTTTGTGTGGCTATTTTGAGTTGTTCGTGAGGTATTTTTACATGCTAACTCCTGCTGTTTATCTTTTATCAAGATTAATTAGCTTACCCTACTTTCTTGGATTATGCATTTGCGTAATAATTATCATGTTAACTAGTACCATGCCTGCAACCGGGTTTCCATTGCAACACCTCAAGATATGGTGTAGCACGACCAATTTTCCAGCTGCTAACTTCATAAAGCTATTTGTACAATTATATCCTAGCTTCAAATTTTCGTTAGCATTTCATGTAGATATTTTTAGTGCAACACATATTACACGTAGAAAAAGGTATTACTGTAAACTGTTAGTTCTATTTTAATTCAAAAAGCTAATAGTTAATTTCATTTAATATTTGAAAATGAATTATCTATATGATTTGAAAAACTCACACGATCTAGTTTTGTAAGAATCGCAAGCAGCATGTAAATAAATTAATGCTCAAGGAATAAAATACAAATGCCAAACTATGTTGAGGCTTCTCCTTCTAAGAGGAAATAGCAACATTGCAAATAGAACTAATTTTTAAAACTGTTAGCAAAATTTTTATCAACGCCAGATTATTAAAGTAGCATCCCTTATGAATGTTCCGACTATATCACTCTAAGAAAACTTTTTGCTCCGGGTATTGGATGCTTCTTCCAATACCCAAACTGCTTGTATTTTATTAATGTTTCCATCCTACAACAAAGTTCTGTGGTAAATAGCATTGTTATATTATTGATTCACTAGAGAATTGACATGGCATTACTTTTGTTTATAACAAAAAGTGGAGGTAATAGAGCTAACTTAATGGTTTTTCAAGAAAAAATCTATTTGCAAATCTGAAGTGAGAGCTACATAATGGAAGAATTGTTTGAATATAAGATTGAATACCTTTATATTTTCATGATAATATAAAGAAAAAATTAAAATAATTAATTTTAATAATCTTATTTAGAAAAGCTTCTATGTTGCAAAATATCAGTGCAGACGTGTATTAAAAGAATTTATGCAAACCAAATCTTTCAAGTATGAATTCTTAAGAATAAAATATGCTTTTTTCTGTTACTCTTGATAATACCATTGATAAACAATTACATAACTCAAAATTGTTGCAATTTTTGCCCCAGCTATAAGATGAGATAGTGAAATGAGAAACTAAACTTATGTATTCAGGCTTTATCAGGTTTAGTTTGCGTGGGTAATTTATGTATGGCTAAATTTAAAAAATTCCTGTACAAAACTTCAAAGATATGAATTGTCAAGTAAGAAATACTCATAAGAATAGCGAATAGTAGAGACTGGGATTTCTGTTCAAAAGAAATTACATCACTATCCATCTCCCATTTATAATAATTCCGAGTAAAACGGGCCACTTTACGCAATTTTCATCTCCTTTGTTTTCATACACTAATGAAATGTCCAAGCAAATAATGAGCAATTTATGCTAATGAGCAATTATAAACATAAAGTTAAACTATCTTTTCTTTGTTCCATTGATATTAATTCTCCTCCAATGCCCCAAAAAAGGACATAATTATCTTAACGGTTTACCAAAAATTAACAAAAACCTTTTGTAAACGAAAAAAATTTTGTTCAGCCAGTGAGGTAAAACACTGCTTAATTGGAATGATAACACTTAAGAATTGTTAGCAAAGAATTCTTGATTAACAAAACTTCATTCTCTGCAGAGTAAACGAATTTACATTATCACCTAGCTGTTAAAGAAAAGGAAAATTCTTTTCTGTTTTTATGTAAGTATTGCAATGGTCGGCGTTATACTTATTAACTTGTTAATCTAACCACATACTAAAGGAGCAACAATTTCTAGGAAAAAATACAAGATAAAAATACTGAAAACTAGTCCGCTAAAAAAGCCAAACTCACCACCAAATTGTGCTCTTTCCACTCTCCTCTTATTAACTTGATTTGCTAATGGTCATGTATGTGAGTACGTAATCATGACCTGTATCTTCGATAAATTGGTACACAACATGGTTCTTTAAGAACTTGCCCCAGCGCAACGACTAATGCGATCACAATGATGCATGCTGCAAACGCTTGGCGAAACACTATGGTGGTAACATGTCTATATAACAGGTTCATTTGTTCCAAAACTTGTTTGAACTGTTACTCCTAGCTCTAATAAAAAAAATACATCGATATATACAACGCTGAGCTGAGCTGAGCAAAAATTACTACGTGCTCCGAAAATTTACAAAATAAAAGGCAAAGAACCAACGGGAAAAGTGCGATATGGAGTGCGGGCTAGCAAAATTATCGCAACATGGTTAAAAGCTATTTCTCAACATTTTTCAGGTAAACTACTATAATATTGAATATTTTCCTGCTGAAACCTGTATATTACAAAGCATTAGAGGACAGATGATGCTTCTAAATACATGGCGAATCGAACCTTGAAATAATGCTCAATTAACAATAGAAAAAATTAAGAGATGGAATAGAAATCGATTCAAAACTAAGCAAGAAACTAAAAATTACCTTGCATACTTTCTGAAATTTATATTGAATTGAAACAAATGCTATGTAGAAATAAAAAAAAGGCAATTTTTTTTTCGTTGAAAAAGTGAAGTAAATAGGGTATGCAAGTATAATGCCGATGGTCGGCTTTCAAGTTAAATCAATCATTGGAGCTATTCTGCATTGCCGGATATTTCGTTCCTGTATTTTTCTTCCTTAATGGTGACTGCCACTGCTAGTTTAAGCCGGTTTGACGTGTACCCTCATTCCAGTCAAACAATACACAATCAAACGACCAAGACATTGGTGCAAAAGGAATAGCTGTGTTTTTTAGTTCCACTGATATGCGGCCACAAGAACTTGAGTCTCTTTCTCGTGCCTTCCATCTTCCCAAGGAATAAGGAAGCAAGGCCTAACATAGGGTAGAGTTGCAGTCATCTTTTGTGGCCATTCGACTGGGATTATACCTGTATTAATGCAGTTGCATCTTCATGATTTGCGAGCAAAGTGTTTTTCATTGTAATACAGCAATTGGAAAATTGCGTTCGTAACGTAATGGATGCATGTGCTTAAGAATCTTCATTTTATGAGTTTTTAATTGCAACATATTATATGCAAGCACCTTTACATTTAATCACCAAAGCTGAGCTAAAGGTGACTTGAGAGTGATGTCCTTCTCTCAAGCTGTCTATTCATGCATTTATCCTAAAGGGAACAGATTAAAACGCACTTATTTTGAAGCATGGCGTTAGTCCGCATTCGATTGTTCTATTGGACTCAATGGCAGCCTTGCATCATACATTACAGCTTGGACGGAGACGGGAGATGGCTAGATGTGGTGATGGACGTGAGTACAAGTACTTTGAATTATTTCCAAAACTGCTGTAGAAATTGGAAGACCTGAGGGAAGATACGGCACATTGGAACTGTGTTGTGTTACTCTTTTCCTCTGTTAAGGGTAGTTTGTGATTTTTTTGATCATTGCATGCAGGCTGTTATAGTATTCACGGAGTAAACTATGGAACCTTGTTGATCCTTTTTTGCATTACTTGCCTATTAGGACTGCAAAACTATAGGTAAACCGGGTTGGATGCGAGCTGAATTTTTCATGAAGAACCATCTTCGCTTTGTGCTCTGTAATGAAGAAAGGAAAGAGTGGGATAATCCACCACTAGGGTTGGTCAATCGCTTTTCCTTATTGCATGCCAGTGTTATTAAATTTGTGCTATTAAAGGGCTTTCCTCCTCCCTACATTACTCACTCAATGGCCATCCACTTTGTGAGTTTTACGTTTTCTACAGTGACTTTTGTTACAGTACCAAGCTCCTTCACGGGAGCCATGCTTTACACTTTTTTGAGTAACTCTCTCCCTCTATAACATTATAGGCAATGTAAGCAGAACTATGAAATCATTCGGCAAAATGATCCTAGTAACAGCCACAGCTCAGTCCTGGACAAATCCGTAATACAAAATAGCAGTGGGATAGCTTCTGATGGTTATTCTTCAATTGATTACACACTTGTTGAAGGCGAATTATCTAGGGTAGAAGGACCGGCTGTGATGCTTGTCTGTGATCTTGACGGAACTCTGATTGGACACTCTGAATATCTTCAGCAATTCAATTTGCTGTGGCTGAAGAAGCACGCATGGAGAAATTCCCTCTTGGTATGCTATGGAAACATTTTATAAAATTATACTTATTTAACGCACTGCTTTGACTCTACCAAATATAAAACTCGTATTCTCAAAAAATATACTCCCATAGATACCAGCCAACTGTGTCTTTGCTTTTTCCTTGTATTGGTTAGCAATACGTTCTATACCACTGAAAATAGCTACTTTCTACCTTTATTTCTTGGCTCTATCCCTCGTGTATCTCCAGCAGCTTTCAGAGTTATGAAAATTTTCTATCCAAGTTGTTTATCCTCTATACTGTGATTAGGTCTACAATACTGGCAGAAACCTGAAAGATGCGCTCTTATGTAGCCAGGAAGAGAACTTGTTGCAACCAGATTTTCTTGTGTGTGGGTGAGTTTGTAGTATGCAGGACATCTTCCGACTAAAGGAAGCGTATAATTGCCTACGTAGCTCGATTTTCTAAGCAAGAAAACACGAAAATGAAAAATATTGAATCCTTGTGGTATATCCTATGGTTTGTATAGTGTGGGTACAGAGCTATATCATTTTGATGCAATCCCTTCTGAGGAATATCTGAGCCTATTGCCCCTTACGGAAGAGCAATCAGGTGAAACTTAGTGGAGTTTCTGATGATTTTTGTCAACCTGTGACCTGGTTTATTTATATAACAATGTTTCTTTTATTTTTCTTTGTTATGGTGTGGTGAAGGATATATACTCTTGTGAAGAAACTGTATTATTTATTTATTTATTAAAGCTTTAAAGGACAGTGCTGCTAATTTTTTTCTTTGCAGCGTCTTCATTACTTTCATGGTGCTATAGTTTGTGCATGAATCTTTTTTTGATTTTATTTTTATACTATTTTTAGATATTCAAGCGGAATGGAAGTTTCCATGGTGGTGTCCTTCTTTTCAGTACGTCCGAGTTCTCTTCTCATGGCGAGAGAAAATTGCCAAAAAATTTTCTCGTGATACGATGGAATCCTACATAGAGGTGAAGGCATGAATTTCTCTGTGATATAGGTGTGTGTGTTGAAGTTTCTTCATTTCAACTCTCTGCAGAGCATAGCGCATCAAACTATTCGATTCAATGGGCCTGTTCTGTTTTTTCTTGTTAATAAACGCTACGATGAAGCGATTTTCAAGGAAATTGCAGAAGATTGGCAGGCAGAGCGAGAGAGAAATGAATGTCGTTTGTAGGATAGAAAAAGTTTGCTCGTGCTGTAGCATAGAGGGGAGGATCTTTACGTAGAGATTCCTCTCTCTAGCGTTGATGGAGAGATTCTTTACCTGCCTCCTACTATGGGTGGAGAGAGTCTCCACCTCCTCTACTGTGGATAACGAGAGTCTCTCCTTCTCTAGCGTTGATGGAGAGATCCTCATCTACACCTGAAAACAGTGGCTTCCTTTGGTAAAGAATTGTTGGGTTTTGGAGTCGTACGAATGCTTTATTCTGCCATATATCTTCTTCATTTTCTATTTTTTCAAATGTCAGCCATCTTTTCTCCCATCGCAGTGTTTTGTATCTCTTTTTTTCTTTGAGTTTCTCTTCTTCTACACTCAATGCACTTTGTTATGGCTGCTTCTTCATTGATTTGGACGTATTTCTTTTTTGCAGGAGAACTTCCCAACTATACGTATCAATGGTACAAAGTTATATGATCCATGGAGACTTTCTTTATCCGTATCTTTACATAATCCTGAGTGGGAAAAACTTCTTCTCTGCTTTAATCAAAAAGATGTGAAACTTCTTGTGAGCGGTTCTGGAGAATGGCGGTACGATGCTTTCATTTACATTTATATTTTAGATTTAAGTTGAAAACAGATTGACAATGTGTTTTTTTTCTTTTCATCTATCTATAATAAACACTGAAAGAGAGTTTATATATTTTTTTGCATGGATATATGCATTTTTTTCTTTATTTTTACTGTTTTTTTGTTTATATGTAAGAGAGAGGAATCTCTTGATAGAGTCTCTACTTCTCTTTGTACATATTTTCAAACCTAATTTCTTCTTGTAACATTGCATGGGAAAGATATTAAAGAAGAGTTTATTCATTTGAGTTGATTGTAAAGAAAATTATATGCATTTGAGCAAGGAACAGAAAATGTCTATCAAAAAAAAAATAAACACAGAGTAAGGGATGTGATTACTAAAGGGGAGAGAAACGCAATCCTCTCATTGACTGAATAAATGGGATATACGAGAGATATGAATGGATTCTACACATAGATTTGATTTCGTTTACGATCCTCGCATTAAAAAATTTGTTAACAAAATATCTTCATCCTTACTCTTACAAAACAGATTTTTTGATATCCTCCCTCCTTCAGGTAGGTGTGTATTCAAAAGTGAATTTTTGAGAGAAATTCATCCTAAAGAATGTTTATTTGTTATATGGATCTCTTTGTGTGTTTGAGAGAGTGGAGAGGTTCACTGGGATGGATTGGAATATTTTATTTATTTTCATTGATAGAGAGAAACGATAGTTTCTTTTTTTGTGTGTTATTTTGTATAGTTTTTAGTCTATCAATATTTTTTTTATAGGAATTTGTGATCTTTCTATCCATTTTTTCCAATTTTTTTAAGTGTCATTTTCTTCACTGTTTTCTTGTTATGACAATCTATACTTTGTTTTGATACGTTTTATTCTCATGTTTTTGAATATCCAGCAGAAACGTTTTCTATATATTTTAGGTGGAAAATTACATCCCATACTTTTCCTCATGGAGCGATACACATTTTCAGCTTCACAGGTTCTCTTGGCTTATCTCTGCCTCACGTAGTTATTCAATTACTATATAAATGCATGGCAGGATAACTTCTTATCAATCACTTTTAGTAAATTTCTATGTGTTATTTCTCTCTATATAATTCTTTGAGCCAAAGAACATGCCTCCTTTGAACCTTCCTGTTCTCTCCCACTCAACCCATTATTTTCTCAACTTATTGCATTATCCTCACACATTTTTCAACCCACACTCTTGACTCTCTTATCACACTATTGACTCTCTTATCTCACTCTTGACTCTCTAATCACACTCTACATTCTCTCCTCACTTCACTCTACATTCTCTGTCTATCTCTCTCACTTCCTCAACGCAATAGTCACGCCTTCTTAACCCCGTGTAGTTGATGTTTGGATGCAACCTAGATTTCTCTGAATTAAACGGTTTCTCTCTCTATATACTTGGATATTTCACAATAGGTATTGGTATGTGGAGACAGTGGAAATGATATTGATATGTTTAAACATCCAGAATTTCGATGTTGCTGTGTTTCAAATGCTCAACGTGAACTTCTTCAATTTTTGGATCCAACAGCTTCAAAAACAGAAGAAATGTTGCCTCTTTCTTCTGAAAATTTCTCCTCTGCTATATCCTCAACAAGCGCTAATTCCTTGATTTCTCTTCTTCATCAAAATTCACCTCCTCCACCCCATGAACATGTATGCCTCCTGTAGATGTTTTCAGACTGTGTGAAAGATAGATATTTAAGAAGGGAGTTTTGAAAGAAACGAGGCATGGGTTTTAATTGAAAGTATTTTTAAAACTGTTTTATAATCTCACTCTTCTCAGAGATGTGTGCATTCAGAGTGTGTGCCTCTTTCTTTTTTATTTTATGTATAAAATTATGTTTTTTTACTTTTAAATGGATGGATTTATGGAGTTTAAGAACTCTCTAAGCTAAAATCGTATATTTTTCCTCTCCGTCTACTTCTTCATTTTTCCTCTTTCTTTTGGTTTGATTTCCTTTGAATGCATCTATGTCTCACAACTCCTCCATTCTTACTTCAAAGCATTTCAAGTATTTTAAAACTAAAAAATTTGGAAAAATTTGTAAACTCTTTCTGTGAATTCTATATACGTCTTACATGCCTTTTTTGGCATACTTTTTCTTTTGTTATTTTTTTTCTTCTTTTCATTATTTATCCAACTTCACTCTCCAGTCGCTCTGAACGTGCCACTCCTCTACCGTTGTGATAGTTTTTCACTGTTATTTTGAAATTGAATCTGTAAACACATGGAGTAAAGAAGTATTCTTATCCTTTTACTGTTTTTTCAAATTTTAATGAATGCATAGTTATTTTGATTGTTTAGGTGGTTTTCTCTGAATTTCCTTGCGCTGGTACGTTTTGATATTTCGTTTTTTCGTTTATTTTCTCTTTTTTTTCATCACTTTTCTCTCTCTTCTTCTTCATCACTTTTCTCTTTCCCTTTATTCTCTCCCTCTCCTTGTAGAGAGAGATTGCCTCCTATGCATCCCTCCAAATACCACAAAAATGAACTTTTTTGTAGTTTCTTTGGTGGATTTTTTAGGTGGAATTATACAAGCTATGAACGTTTTTGGCTATGGTTAGCTTTCTAGTATAATATTTTATGGGAAAACACAGAGGTACGTTACCTCTTCTCCTTCTAAAAACGAGTTTCACCTATTTAAATGGATTAAAAAATTAACTTTCTCTCTGTTAACTTCTACGTATACTGAGAGGCGAGATGCTCATTTTTTGTTTCTTCTATCAAAATGGAGGGAAAAGAGTGCACAGAGTAGGCTGTATAGAGGCATGTGGATCATAGGAGTTCGTTTGAGTGAAAAAATTCATAGTTTAGTAAAATTTTTAGTTTTTAATACTAAGAATAGGTGTATTCTTCTCTATTATTTTATGAGACGAATTAACTGTTTTTCTTCACTTTTTTTTACTCGTATTTTTCTCCTTCATTTGTTGCTTTTTACAGGCTATGGAAGCTCACTTTCTCATGATTATTCCACTCTCTTTTATATATAATTGGATTACATGTTGAAGATCTATCCTATACTTGTATTTTATGATTTTTTTCAATTATACAAGGATGAATTTTATAAAAATCAGGAAATTTTTTAAAAACTATTTGAAAACTTAACGTGTGGTGCTGTTTAGTTGAGGTGATGAAGCAGGAGGATGTGAAAGGAAGTGATGAAATAGATAAAAACTTAAATTGAATGAAATAAAAACTTAAATTGAATGAAATAGAAACAAATACATGTAAAATCCCAAAGCATGCAAAACTGTGCACCATCACAATCCATCAATCAATCTTTGAAAGTTTTTGTGTGTGTTTATATATTTATCCACATTAAGAGATATGCATTGTAGAGATAGCTCCAATAATGGAAAGAATTGGCAAGTCAAAGCTTAAAGAAGTTATCAAAAGGATCTTAATTTACAAAGAATGGAAGCAGTAAAAACGACTATACAGCAGTAGGATAAAAAAAAAGAAGACAAAATCCTGTCAACATCCACGCATCTAACAAAATAAAATTTCTCTATTTCTAAAGTAGTCTACATCTCTATAATAGGAGGGAGTTGTTTTTGATTCAAAGGGTAGGATGTCTTCCCTCTTCTTGAGTTTCGAGGTGCCACAGCCATGAGTCTACACATAGTATTTTGCTAAGGGTAGGCAGTGTACATACAAAAATTTACAAGACTCTAGAAGAATCTTCTCAAAAATTGTTATGAATAAAAAGGAGAGTAGATAATAGGAGGATGTGAAAAAGCAGAGGGCATCATCTCGTTTTCTTGGGCCATCCCTGCCACTCTCTCTCCATTCGAAATTCTCGACTCATGAAAAGGAGGAACAGCAAAGTTATCGGGGTGGCCACGAAGGGTAGAAGCCACGCCAGCCATCGCTTCAAAAGAAGAATTCCACAGAATAGGGGGGTTGACTCCCAACGTGGCCCTCATCCCATTCATAGGGGGTTGGAAGGGCATCCGAGAAGGCACGGCTGCCTCTCGAGATGTATTATTAAAAGTATAAGGAGCAACCTCTCGAGGAGGATAGTTGATGGAAGAGGGAGGAATAAAAGTAGGATCAAAACCAGGTACAGGTGTAACAGCGAGAGGAGGCAGTGGAAATGTCGTTGGCATAGAAGAGGGGGTAGAGGGGGAACCAACAGGAAAGGATCCCATGAGTTTATAGCGTTCAAAAGAGGTAGGATAAGCGGAGCCAGGAGGAGAGGTGGAAGCGGTCATCCAGGCATCCAAGGAAGGCATTGGATCCTCTTTCGATACCGGAGACGGCATCAAATGATATATTCCATAGGAGAGAGGAGCGACCGTTGGGTAATAACTTTGCAGATAAGGCGAGAGGGAGAAGGGCGACGAGGCGACGGAAGAAGATGAAGGGAAGGCAGAGGGAACAAAGGAGGAAGAGGATGGTGAGGGAGTTTGTACGACAGTCAAAGAGGTGGTGGCGGAACATCCAGGCGGAGATCCCGAGGGGTATACACGCCTGGATGTAAATAAAGGGGGATCCTCTCCTACTTTGGAGGATTTTGTGTGTGTGGACATCCCTCCACTCTTACTAGTAGAGGTGAAGGCTATCGATGGCTTGACAAACGGCGGCGTCTGAGCTGGCTTTGTCTCTCGTCCCTGATTGGATGGCGTACTCAGCGGCCTATACGAGGCCACAGAGCCTACGAAAGGGGGTGAAGCCTGGCCAGCCCCCCTTGAATTTCCCTGATCCGCCTTAGCCAATCCTCCCCATCCCAAGGGTGGAAAGATCCCCTCCAATTCTTTACTCTCTACAGGAGGGAGCTCTTGCCGTCGCCTGTGGCTTCTGCTACTGTTTCCTTTGGGTATCAAAAGATCTTTGCAAGGAAAAGTATCTTCAATCATTGTTTTGGAGGCGGGCGGTGGGCGTGTGTGCCGAGGAGGGTGAGTAGACGATGAGGCGAAGCCAGCAGGGGAGGGAGGGGGTCGGACGACGCTAACAGGGGCTTCTAAAGACCGTGGATCCTCCACAGAGGGCAATTTGGGTTTATGGCTATGAGATCCTGGAACATGAGATTTGTTAAACGTGTGGATGCTTTGAGATTCCAAGGCTGTCGGCAAGATATTCCCTGCCTTTCGACCCATAGAATGGGCTAAGGAGCTGTACGTGGGGCTATCAAAGTGTGTTTGTTTCTTCTCAAAAGGCAATCGAAGTGCCTCGATAGAAGTAAATGAAGTGGCGTGCCCCTCATCCATCGGTGGAGCTATCGGCAAGTGCTTGGAAGCATCATGAATTTTCTTACAAGATGAGAATTTGGATTCTCCCGAGGCGGAACCGGTGTGGGTAGTCAGCTCACCCGTACTACTGTGATGAGAGGAAGTGATGGCCTCATACAAAAGCTTATTATCCCCTCCCAGCAAAGTAGCTGCCGTCAATTTCTTCCCACGATGCGATGGCATCCCCGAGGGGGTCTCCACACATTGCCTGTGGAGCGTTGCTAACTCCGCTGACGCCCCCTGGGGGGAGGAAGGATGGCTCGAAGCCGTTTTCTGCCCTGATTTGCTCCCCCAGGGATCTCTCCCCGCCGAGGAAGCCACCAGGGAGGACGTGTGGGGGGGCTTAGAGGAGGAAGGGGAGGGTCCCACATAGAAAAATCGTTTATTCAGACCCGCCATCCCACGAGGATGAGAATCGCCTCCCTCCTCTCTTCGCACGGTTTCCCCATCTCGGGGGGGAGGCGCGAGGAGCTTGGCGGCACCGCCGGTGTCTGTGGGCGGGCCGCCGTGCGCCATTACTGCCCCATCGTACAATTTTAGGGGAAGGCTGTCTTCCCTTTTCGAAGGAGACCTCTTTGCAGGAGGGGACGTCGTAGGAGAGAGTCGTAGAGGGGCATGGAGTTCTGCCAGAGGATACAGCCGCTGTGGAGAATGGCGGGAAGTGTTCGAAGGGGGATGTTCACTCCCTCTCGAAGTGCTATCGGTGGTTTCCTCCCCTTTCGACGTAGGGACGGCCATAGAAGATAGGAGGATGTTTTGTGTTTTCATCTTCGTGTGAGGGATTCCCTCCTCCTTATGAGATCCCCCTTCGAGGTTGTCTTGTGTTAGTATAGCCGCTGTTTCCTTCATTTTTTCTTCTGCCGCAAAAAAAGTGGAGACAGTGCCAGGGGGGACCGTCATGCGGCTAACGTGCGCCGTCAACTTCGCCTCTGAAGGCAGCGGCAGCGTTCGTCCGATGGGATGCCCCGCCGGCGGTGGCGGCTCGCCTTCGTTACTCCCCCAGGGTGTTAGCCTGGCGTTTGGAGGGGTTAGATCGGCCCCTCCACACGTTTCATTCCCTTTAAAAGGAGGAACACTCCCCCCTGGAACACCTCCCATCGCTTTTCTTCGAATTTTTTGGAGCTGCTTGGGGTGAGGGCCCAAGCGATCGGCACTATGCGTCAAACCATAGACTGTACGATCATCGATTTGCACGTGTGGCCCAATACGAAACCAGGCATGCGTCATGGCTTGCTCAATAGAATAACGTTGCTTAAAATCTGGAAGAAGCATCTTGAAAATCAAATCTCGTGCATGGGGGGTAATGTACGTACCCCCCCTTGCCTTTAGCAATTTTACATAATCACGATTTTTGATCATCATCCAGTGGTGATCCGACTCTATGGCCTTCTCGAATGGCTGATTCTTTGTTAGACAGTAGAAAAATATCCATCCCAAGCAAAAAGAATCCACCTTACGAGGATCATAGAAACCATTCGAATAGAGTTCAGGTGAACGAAAGGATTTTCCAAAGGAGGTCCCACAGGCCTGTAATTTCATATTGCCATCGGCATCGTAGTCCATAAATATGGCCTGACCAGGATCGGTGATTTTTGGATAGACCGTCCCATCCTCCGATGAATGAAATAATAATATATTCTCTAAGGAATGGTCTGAAGAGACAGGACAGGCAATATTGAAGAACGTGTGAAGCCGTAGGTATTAGACATAGGGTGAAGTAGGAGAGAGAGAGAGAGAAAGGAGCTTTTGGGGGGGAGGAGGAGAGAGAGAGAGAGAAAGGAGCTTTTTGAGAGAGAGAGAAAATTTTTTGAGAGAGAGGATTTCTTTTATAATAATAAGAGGCGGTAGAAACTATTTCACAGGATTCAGTATATGACCTTTACACAAAAGTATGACTATCTATAGAACCCTAGATAAACCCTCTCTCTCTTTCTCTCTCTTTCTTTCTCTTTCTTTCTCTTTCTTTCTCTTTCTCTCTCTCTTTCTCTTTCTCTCTCTCTTTCTCTTTCTTTCTCTCTTTCTCTTTCTTTCTCTCTTTCTCTTTCTTTCTCTCTTTCTCTTTCTTTCTCTCTTTCTCTCTCTTTCTTTCTTTCTCTTTCTCTCTCTTTCTCTTTCTTTCTCTCTCTCTCTCTCTCTCTCTATTCTTTCTCTCTTTCTCTATTCTCTCTTTCTCTTTCTCTCTCTTTCTTTCCATTTTTCTAAACACCCATTACAGAGATTTCAAATGAAATACATACAAAGAATCACCTCTCTTCTCCCTCTCCCCTCTGTTTACAACATTCCTCGCCTCTTTACACCAACCCC
>JADAQX010000496.1:0-37753 GCA_015476325.1 Cardiosporidium cionae
AAGAGAGAGAGGGAGAGGAGAGAGAGAAGAGAGAGAGGAGAAGAGAGAGAGAGTATAGAGGGAGAGGAGAAGAGAGAGAGTAGAGAGAGAGGAGAAGAGAGAGAGAGAGAGGAGAAGAGATGAGAGAGAGAGGAAGAGAGAGAGGGAGAAGAGAAGAGAGATGAGAAGAGAGAGAGAGGAGAAGAGAGAGAGGAAGAGAGAGCGATGAGAAGAGAGATGAGAAGAGTGTAGAGAGAAGGAGAGTAGAGAAGAGAAATTAAAAGAGAAGAAGAAAAGAAATTAGAGGAGAGAGTAGAGAAGAGAAAATATCTCTTGAAACTGAGAGAAACAGCTGTATATACAGAAAATGGAGAATTCTCCATTCTTTACCATTTACACTAAGAATGACTCAAAAAATCAAAGAGAAGAAAAAAAAAAAAAAAAGAAAAGAAAAAAAAAAAAAAAAAAAAAAAAAAAAAAAAAAAAAAAAAAAAAAAAAAAAAAAAAAAAAAAAAAAAAAAAAGAAAAAAGAAAAGCGAAAAGAAAGAAGAGAAATTTTTTTATCCTTCTTTCTCTTTTTTTTTTTCCAATTCTTTTTAGCGGATAATTTAGCCAATGGATTGAGAGATTGTGGAATCTCTGCTGTACGAGTGGGTTTTGGCAGTGAAGCAGATTTCCATGAAGAAGCAATTTCTGGTGAGAATTCTATCCTATTTGAATTGCATGAAGTATATACTTTAATAATGGATATATTTCTAATTTTCTTTCTCTGACTGTTTTGTAAAACTTTTTTCTTCTTCTTCTTCTTTTTATAGATCTTTTTCGTTATCGAGAATATCTTCAATTGAAAGGAAAACGATTATATAAAGAAGCTCGTTCAGTTCGAATGACTTTGTTTAGAGAAGCTGTCAAACGAAGTAATGTTATCATTGCTACGTGTATTGGGTGAGAAGAATTTGTTATTTCTTGAGAATTATTATATAAAATTTTTTAAAAAAAATTAAGATTTGAATGGATTTTTGGATACTAAACAAAGAAGAAGGAGACGTGTAGAGTAAGTAAAGAAAGAATGAAAGAAAAGTAGAAGAAGGTTGCACATTTTTGAAGATATTTCAAGTTTTCTTCATAAACTTTTGGAAAACTTGAAAGTTGTAGAAAAACGACGATGATGAAGAAGTGTATAAGAAGAGAGGATGCAATGAGAATGTATACTTTTTATTGCAGATCTGGCCATGAAATTATGGAAGATGAAGTATTTCCACGTGTGATTATTGATGAATGCTCTCAATCGATTGGTGAGGAAGAAACAAAAAGAGAGGAGAGAAAAAATGTATGCAAAGTGGACATTCTTTCTGTTGAAATTTTAATTTAAAGAAGAAAGAGAAGATTTCTTCTATAAAATGGACATAACAGGCGGAAGCAAGTCTATTCCATGTATAAAATCTTTAAAATATATACTAGAGGATGGATTGGAATGAAAGAGAAGAAGAAGAAGAAGAAGATGATGATGATGATGAAAGAGAAGAAGAAGATGATGAAGAAGAGATGAAGATGAGAAGATGAAGAAGAGATGAAGAAGATGAGAAGAAGAAGAAAAAGATGATGAAAGAGAAGAAAAAGATGATGAAAGAGAAGAAGAAGAAGATGAGAAACAGTCTGCATATTCTCTTTTATAAGTAGTATATATCCATCCTATTGTAACTATTTCTTTTCTTATTGAGGATTTATCTCTTAATTTTGTTCATATATATGGTAGAACCTTCCAATTTGATTCCTCTTGGAAGAAATTGTTCAAATTTAGTATTAATTGGTGATCACAAACAACTGCCTCCTACCATTCTTTCTTCAGAAGCACGTCTCAATGGGTACGTTGTTCTTATAGAGAAACTTTGTGAGGAAAGAGAGAATGCAGACGATGACTACTTTGAAAAAGAAAAAGAAGTTGATATGTATGAAGATTGCAAAAGAAACTCCTTTTGAAAATATCCACTCTGTTGTGGTTTTTATTTCTTTTTTGTTTTTGTTTTTCTTTCTTAATTCTCAACTCTTAACTCTCTCTCTTTCTTAACTCTCTCTCTCTCTCTTTCTCAACTCTCTCTCATCTCTCTCTCTCTTTCTCAACTCTCTCTCTCTCTCTCTTTCTTAACTCTCTCTCATCTCTCTCTCTCTTTCTCAACTCTCTCTCTCTCTTAACTCTCTCTCTCTCTTAACTCTCTCTCTTTCTTAACTCTCTCTCTCTCTTTCTCAGCTCTCTCTCATCTTTCTCTCTCTTTCTCAATTCTCTCTCTTTCTCAACTCTCTCTCATCTCTCTCTCAACTCTCAACTCTCTCTCTCTTAATTTTTTCATTTTTTTTTCCACTTCACTTTCTACGCATTGAGATATATACATTGCTTATGATTAGACATGTCTCTCTTTCTACTTTATTCTGCAATTCAATGAAATAGATTGGATGTTTCTCTCTTGGAAAGATTTATAATTAGTAATATCACTCCCATTCATTTATTGGATTCTCAACGGCGTATGCATCCTTCTATTGCTGATTTTTCTTGTTCTCATTTTTATGATGGAAAAGTGAAAAGTGAAGGTAAATCTTTCCTCCTTACTTTTGTTAAATGTGTAGAGGATTGCAATAGTAAAATATTTTCAAAAAGAATAAAGTATATACTTTTAATAACCTCTTTAAAAAAAAGAAAAGTTTTATTTTTTTTCTTTAGTTTTAGAGTATAAAAAGTGTGGCTACAAAAATATTGGCAAAGAAGAAGGAAAGAAAATTGAAAGAGAGTCAACTTTATGAAAGAATAAGAAAGAGAATGAATGATGTTTTTAAAACTCTGCAAGGTTAGGAAAGAAGGAAATTTGTTTAAGAAATTTATACTTTTGAGAAGATAAAAAACAAATTTGAAGTGGATATAGGTGGAGAGATATAAAAAAATTTCTCTCTTTTTTTTTTTCTTTTCTTTCTCTCTCTTTTTATCTCTCTTTCTTTCTCTCTCTCTCTCTCTCTTTCTTTCTTTCTTTTTATTTCTCTCTTTCTCTCTTTCTCTCTTTTCTCTTTTTCTTTCTTTTTCTCTCTCTTTTTCTCTCTCTTTTCATCCATTCTATATATTTTGATAATAGGAGTAAATAGTATAAATCGTCCACTTGTGGGAGGTTTTCCATGGCCGAATTCTTCTTATCATGTTTGTTTTGTGGATATTTCTACTGGCTCAGTTTCTGCAAATGCTGAGATTAGTCAAAGAAATTCCAAAATGAATAAACAGTATGAAAATCCATGTTTCTCTTTTATTTTATGTGAATGTTGCCTCTGAGAAGGAAATGGAAGGGGAAACGAACAGAAATGACTATAAGAAGACGAAAGAGAGATAAGAGGAGATGGAGAAAGTTGAAGAGTTGAGGGAAGCGATGAAATGTGTTGAGAGAAACAAAAGGAGAGAGAGAGAAGATGAAATATATAGATGTAAAAAGAGAGAGATATATATTTATACAGAAATAAAAAGAGATATATATATATACAGAAATAGGAAGAGAGATATATATTTATACAGAAATAGGAAGAGATAAAGAAAGAGGCATTCTTTGGGGTACACCAGCGAGTAAAGAATGCGATTAGATGTACGCCTTTAATTCTGTTCTATTTCCAGAGAAACTTTGTGTGTTTTATCTACTTTATGGGCATGCCTCAATGCAGGGGGTGTCGATGCATTACAAGTAAGCTGGAAATAGCACCATAAGAAAAACAAACTTTCTCATTTATTTTATCCAAAGAAAAAATTAGGTTAAAAGGAATGGATTTTCTTTATTTTTTTTCTCAGAAAGAACTATTTGTTTATTGAAAATATCAACGTATGATCCACACTATATTTCATTTCTTTCTTACGCTGTTTCTGCTTTCATGCAAACAATGCGTTTCCATTTATCTTTTTGACGAAAATTTTTGTACAAAATAGCTCAGAAATTCAAGCATTTCTCTTGATTTGGAGATAGTTTTACTGAATTAAAAAGTGATTTTTTATTGCTTCATTTTATTTTAGTTTTTACATTATGTTTTATTTACTGTGTATGAGCATTTTAAAATGAGAAAAATGCATGCAATTGCCATTTCCATCATCATATTTTGATAAACGAAAAATGGCGTGTGCAGTACTTGGAGAGGGTGTAACGAGGGAGTGTACGTACACCCCCTTCGCCTCCTTTTCTGAAAAAATTTCTGGAAAAGATTCTCTCTTTTGCTTATTTATTTGCCTAGATTGGAATTTTGACACCGTATGATGCTCAGAAATCTTATTTGAAGAAGGTGGTGAATTCTTGTTTTGTAAGGCAATGCATTTGTTTATTTTTTTCACCTTCATGACCACAAAAATACACAAAAAAATATTGATTGAGAGCATGAAAGAGAGAGTTTTATGACAGTGCAGAGAAGGCCGTAAAATGAAAAGAATTCTATAGAATAAACCAGCAAAAGAAAAAAAATGAAATAAAATAGCACCAAATGCTGTAAAGATTACACATATACAAAAAAGAAGTGTGAAAGGGTCTATCTGGAACTTTGAGTTTGCCTATAGTTAGAGAAAAACACACTCTGGTGTGAAATTTGACGTATTTTTTTAGTATTCTTGATGGATAGACACGCTTTCTTCTCTTTTCTTGTGCTTTTGTCATTCATAATTCTTAGCGTAAAAAAAAAATTCCTCCTTTCTTTACTTCATTAGCTGGTTTTATGAAGCGATGAAAAGGGAATACTGCTGAAAAACGGGAGCCAACGAGTGTAGATTCTATCATCGTTTTCCTGCCCATTTGGAAGAGACAGAGCTGTTAAACTGTGTTACCCCCTTTATTTAAATATATTTTTTCTTCAGGATTCTTCGATTTCAAAGTGTATTGAAGTGAATTCAGTGGATGGTTTTCAAGGCCGAGAAAAGGATTTGATTATTTTCTCGGGTGTTCGATCCAACTTTCAAGGCAATGTGGGATTTTTAAAAGATGGACGACGCATGAACGTCATGCTCACAAGGGCAAAACGTGGCCTAATTGTGGTTGGTGACGGACACACGCTCTGGTATGAAAAGAAGGATATGCTTTTGAAAAGCGTGATAAAACGATAAGCTTAGGCGTTTATGTGATTTTTATGGGCATTGCCATTTTCCCACTTTTTAGTTCAATCTCTACCTTCTGTTTTTTTTGTATGTGCTTTGCTTTTTGAGCACTTCCTCTCTCCTCTCTTTCTCTCGGTTAAACTCCCCAGAAATAAAGAAGTATACACTAGCGAAGTGGGATAGGAGAGTCTCTCTCATGGATGGTTTGTAGATAATAGAGTGGGTGTGGCAAATTGATTTTCCTGGTTATAGGCTAGAATGATGGAAATATGAGAGAGGAATAGCTCGTGATTTTTTTACTTGTTTTTTGACAGTCTGTATGTATTTTACCCCAATGGAAATGCAACTGCTTTGTGAAGATCAGAGTGTGCATTTTGTGGGTATGCCTTGCATAAAGAAAAGCTAACAAACCATGCTTGTTTCAGAACACTATAAGCATCTTTACTTGAAAAGGAAAAGGGGTACTAATTTGAGTGTTTTCAATAATAGGTTCTATTTTTATTTTGTGTGTCCCTTTTTTCTTCTGAGAAGCTGCAAATTTTTTGCATGCTCTTTCATTGTAATTAAGAATTGGCAAGAGTGAGGGGGGGGGGAATTATTTTTAATTTGCTTTGTGTGTGATCATTTCTGCATATGAAGGAATGAAGAACGCAATTGGCGGCCATGGCTTCAATGGATTTATGATAGGTAAGCGTTTGTTTATAGGCTGTAAGAAATTCGAATGATATACTACACTCAAAATGTATGCGACCCTACTCATGGAAAAATTTATAAGCCACCTGTGCAAAAAGCATTAGAAAAATATCTTCAACGTCCCCCATGTGTTTCTTCCGTATGTGAGCAAAACGTGTCTCTTGTTAATGTTTCTACACCATTCGTGCTACACATACATTTTTTCACTGTTAGAATCATCATTGAAAATGCTAAGGAAATTAGTGCGTAGGGATGTATGTACACGCCTTCAGGCGTCTCCGCAAAAGTTATTATTTTGGATTTACATTCGCTTGATGCTCACCGTTTTTTATATGCATGAAACATTTTAAGCAGCCATTCATTTTTTGTGTATTGTTGTGTCTCATGAATATGTTTTTCCACCTGCCTCGCCGCTCCTCCTCTCGTAGAAATTTGTGCATTCCATCGAATCATTTGAACACCGTAATGCAAACCCCTTTTTCATCGGGTAGTGAAGAATTCAACGGATCTGCACAATATGTATAATTCCTTACCCATTGAGTGACTTTGAAAATAGGTGCAATGTGCTAAATTTTCATTCCTAACTCTACCACTCGTCGGTAAATTGTCACGAAAAAATGGTAGCCTACTATAATGTAAGATGTATTCCACGTGGGATGCCCTTATGAGGAACACGCAAAGAAAAGCATGCACACTCGGGAAATCACTAGTCTTTCTGGATACCATACAGCGTTACATATAGTAAAGAAGTTTCCCAGCATATGAAAGTTTGTTTTACTATTATCGCCTGGCCTTTAACTGGAGCACCGACCACGTTGGTCGGGATGATTAAGTTGTTGCATAGGCTCACTTTAAAATCGATTAAAAACTAAGTTTGGTTACGCCAGTCTATACAGAGCCGATATACGGCTAGGCGGGCGAAAAAGAATTTTGCGTGTGGGTTGTGGTGCGCATCTTTCTAGCGAATGTAAGCAACCGAAGACGATTGCTTAAATATTTTGGAGGAAGAGATATTTTTCACTGTTAGCGTGCTGTTTTTTGTTGTTGTGCTGGTCACACTTTTTAGTGTGCGCGCACCTTGATGCAATAGACCTGAATGACTATGTTTTCCAAAAAAGTGAAGTAAAGCGACCATCTCCCTACTGCAAATTGTGTGATGCATCCATGCCCTACAATCAATGATTAGGAGAAATTATTGAAACCCTGAGTGACAGTAACGTTTTAAGGATCGCTCACTAAATTCTCTTTTGAAAGTGCTTTTCTCAAACGGGAAAACTTCGTGCCGAAACGCCTCTTCTAAGTGTCGTGCTAACCTTTGCTATCAGAGCATGCACAACTCTTTTCCTATTGTTAATGTTCTCGAGAAAATGAGTGGCATTTTAACTACACCTTATCGTCTTCATATCTTTAAATCAGCTTGTGTTTACCGTTTCTTTTATAACTAGACGGTGATTTGAATGTATAGACACACACAGAACTGCAGCGTTTTGTTTGCTTTATCGCGGGAAATAGACTATGAAAAGTTGCATATATTAATAGCCAATGACCGTGAAGCATTTGTTTAAGTTGCGATTTGACCTAATAAATCCTCTGCGCATTCCAGTATACTTACTAGTTTTTATTTTGTTAACTGTCCCCTGTTCAATTAAATTTCCCTTTTGCAGCGTACTCATTTTCTCTCTATATATTCCTGTATTGTTGTGACGTGTTTCAAGTTTTTGATGTGGCATGTATAAAATTTTGCTTTTGGAAAATTTTGGGAAGCTGCCTTCTTTCATAGTAAATATCTCTGTTACCGCATCGTTCTCCTTGATTTCTTTGTTTAACATCTTGTGATGCTAATTTTTAATGGTATCGTGAAAGAAGGAAAATGCTTCTTTTTATTTGATCCGAGATATTAATTAACATAAACGTTGTAGATTGGTAGTTAATACACCATCTGGATTTGTCAGTTGCGGGTCATGGGTGAGTGTTTGCTATTATAACATAAACACATTAAAAAGTTTGAGATAAAAAGGTTAATCAACTTAAATAGCTGGGGAATGGGTGCACATTCTACTAGATCAATTTGTTTACTTAGACGTTGATCTGCAGCCAAGACATACTAAAATTGTAAAGTAGAGATTTTTAGTTCAATATACTGAGTAATTTTGCTAACCTAACATGATTCAGATGCACCAACAGTCCTTGTTAAATTTGTCAAATCTCCTCTGCATCACTACCGCGGCGATTTCTATATTGATTTGGTTATTTCCTCATTCTCTTTACCTTTGGTTATTCCATAATGGCTAATAACATAAGTTCCAACACCTATATATCACCCGTTACTAGAAGATTCGCAAAACATATTCTCATTCTTGTTCTAGCAAGCAAATGCCATCAATTTATCACATTCCAGAAACCTCTTATTGAAATTGTGTACATTGACACACAGCATCTATCACACTAAAAAGAAATAACCTACATTACACAATGTAGAGATATCGAATAATGCAATTAACTATACTCCAGTACACTGCAATAATAAGAGATAAATTCATATGCTTCTATATAGAAATACAGCAAGAAGTAGTAATCTGGTGTGATTCAAACCGAGGATAATCACTAATTCAATCTGATAAAATTTCTCTGACACATGAACTAAGACAAAGCATCCACAGCTGAGGTTACACTTTACCACAAAGTTAGAGTGTACGAATTATATCGCACATATTGTTAGGAGCATTGTTATTGAGAAGAAGAAACAAATTTAGCTTAAAACTAACTATGGTATTTTTCACCAGAAGAAACGCTACAATCCAGTTATCCTGCTTTAGCAAGAGCTGGCTTTGTCGTCAAAAAAGGCCCTACTAAAATGGCAAAATTTCTTAAATATAAAACGCGCCGCGGAGAAAAGTGTTACCCAAGAAACGAATAAAAAGTTAAAAACTAGCATTTACACCATTTTAAAATAACCTGTGCCGAACAGAAAGTAGTAAAAGCAACCGTTACAGATTCTGTCGTAAGACGTGTGTAAATTGTCGATGCCTATAACACAAGAGAATTGCTTCTTCCTTAGGCGTTTTCCTACATTATTTCACGTCAAATCCTTCGCGACGTAAGCATTGATTATGTGCCTCAATAAACGCAGCACACTTTTCCTCTCCATTCAGAACAATACATTCATCTCGTACACTTTTCGTTTCCTTGCAAACGCAGCAAATGCGTTTCTTCGGCCCACTTTGAGCTGCTGCAAAGGAGGAGGAAAACGGCGGACAGGAGGGTCCGCTGGAAGAGGAGCTTATGCTTTCAGGGCTTGCCCCCATTTTAAAAATGTAAAAGAAGAAACTTTTGAATTAGAGTATTGAAGGTTTATTCAGACTTAGTAATGAAATTGAAATTCGTTAGCATAGGCATGTTCGCCACTGTACACTAAAAAGAATTCAATGCGAAGCAAATAATGCTCAATTCGGAATGTGTGTGTTGATTCCTTTATTTCCATACCTATTGGTTAACGAAAATATTGGGGGCTTTTGGTTAGTTGTAATGCGTGGGTATCGCTGTGAGCCACCCACAGCTAACGAACAGGGCTCATCCAATTGCTAGTAGGGTGCAATTCAAAAACAAGTTAAAGAGGCACAATAGTAACCAACAAATTTCTCTATTGTGGTTTTGACGCATTCTTTTTGATGTTGCGCTACCTCTGCCGGTGGAAAACGCTTTTGCACTACGGATTTTTTCCTTTCATCTATTTGACATTCGCAAGTGTGTCAGACACGAGATGATTACTCTATACACGAGAAAGAAAATTGAAACTACTGCAACACCTCACCTCACCGTCCGTCTGTTTTCTAGCAGAAATGACAAAAAGTTGATAAAGCACTCCACAATAAAAATACGAAATAAAAAATAAATCAAGTTTTGTTCGAATCTTTACCAATTTGATGAGTTATATGTTTTTGACGAGTATGTGGTTTCTTATAAAGAGGCGTCGATTAAATAATGGGAAGTACAGTATACGTGAAACTGGAGACATTTTAGATCTCCTAAGTTACATTGAATTAGCGAATTATATAAATAAGCTTCTATGTTTAATTGAGAGTTGACTTTTACGTGCTGAAATAACTAAGCGATTGAAAAGAACTTACGACAAATAACACAAACCAGCAACGAAGAAGTTTAAAAACAGGTAAACTATAATTGTCTGACAATATATGAACGGGGGAAATATCGAATGATGAAGCGGGCGAAGATAAATTATAGCGAAATTGTTGAGTTAAAATATATATCTTCCTCCCTAATTTAATACAAACATTTGTCGCTAGAAAATACTAAAATAATAAGACTCCTTCCCCTTTCAGTTCCGATTCTGCATTTACTTCTATTGGTATGTTCGTGGCCACTCTTTAGACGTCAGTTGTATTTTGGCGCGTCCACACACCAACCTAGTCGACTCGTGCTGTACTTTCAAGTACTAATCGGCCAATTCCCACTTCTACAACTCCTATTTCCGCTTCGCAACTACTCCCCGTATGAGCACGATTTAATTTCTAACACCTATCATAATATTATATCACTCTTATACCTACATAACTTAAGCATAGTACAATTACCTATTTTATACATTAATTATATTGTTCACACTACAATTGCCTATCCTAATATTAATTATCATTCTTCTATCTATACCACTTACACATACTACAATTTTATTTGTTACAGTATATAGAGTATACCTTGTCATTTGTAAATTTTAACTTTGTGTTCAGTGATAATATTAATCTCCTATAACTTTTATCCATGCCACATTGTAGTAGGATGGAAAAACTTAATCGTAACTAAACTTCCGAATGTAGCTTTAGTAAAGGAACCTCAACCTCTTGCACAAGAAACGGAAGCATTCATAATAAAGTTAAAACATATTTCAGACTGATGTAGTTCTATAGTACCTGAAACGAAGCACTGCGCACTTAATGAAGGTAGACGGTTTGAATGATGTACAAAAATAACTTTCACAAGTAGCATCGTAACGCGAGCATCAATCGTATTCAGTCACGGTGATCTCATTTAAAAAATATTCCTTAGTCTATTAGAGAAATGAAATCCCTTTTTCGGTCATCCACCAAGTTTCGAATTCTTGCTTGGAAATATAGCCATTTTTGTCTACGTCAATTGTTTCAAAAATTATGTTCAGTTCTACTTCATCGATTGCCAGATTTAGTTCTGAAATACCCTCGCGAAGGTCATCTTTGGTCAATTGGCCATCACCACGTTTGTTTAAAGCCTCAAACTTCCTGTCTAATAAATCTAATTTTTCTGGTATTGTTTTCTCGGTGAAAGAGGGTATTGCGGCGGAAATCCCTTCCTCAATGCTGTCGTCCTTTAATTTTTTCAAAAATAAATTTAATTTGTAAGCTGCGTAAACGCCCCAGATTATGTTGCAGATACCGCAAATAAGCAGAACTACAGCAGGAATAAGTTTGAACAGGGCAAACAAATCCAGCATGGTGTCCGATAAAACGAGCGATGCCACAAATAGTTGGATTGTCCCAAGACCCACACAAAATTCCGCGAACCCAAAGTAGAAATGTAGGATAGCTCGAATGTTGAAGCGAGTTGAAACCCGTGCTATTTCCGCCAAAAAAACTAAGCAAACACCAAGAGCAGCATATACGTTGACTAATGCCTCCATTGGACTTAAAGTTAATGCCTTAGCAAAAAAATCGATCGTAACTGCTGGTAGAATAAAGGCACACGCCAGATAGCTGAGCCATTTTAGACAAACAGGGCCGCGTTTTGGGTCGTTTTTAAATTTGGTGTATTGCGATACGGCCAGTCCTCTCAAATTGGAAGCAGCCATTTTACTAGCTCCTTCAACAATCTTTACAAAGGATTGCCCACTGCCGAATGCTGGTATAACAGGTGATTTGAAAGGCCGTGCTCCTACAAGAAGCGGCGTGGTGTCCGTTGGTGAAGTATCGTCATTAGGGATTGTCGTTGGCCATTCTGAAGTTTCTCCAGGGGAATGGGGCTGTACTGTGTGAATAGAACGTTTATCTTGTTCTGCAGTATTCATTTTTTGCAACTCCTTAGTTTAAGTCATATATAGGGAAATTTTTTGCTAAACGTATGCCTTTTGAAGGTGCACTTGCGCTTTCTTTTTAATACTTGGTATGCTTTTGCTTTTTCTTTGATTATTTGATTGTGGTCCGTAGCCCAATTTCGACTTTAATGGTTTTATCTGATCATAAAAAATGCACAGAGAAAGGGAATCATCTAATGGGATAGCAAGCAATGTAATACCTACTTTCGTAAAACGATCATAAGTTGCGATACTAGCTACATTTCTCCTTCAATAACTAATTCAACAACCGCAAATTTGTGTATCACCAAATGATAGTACTACAGCATCTTATGTTTTCCACAAGTTGGTATGGGTATGTGGTTGCCTATTTGTTTTAGAAACAGGGAACAAAAATTACAAGGATAGGAATTAAATTAAGAGGTGCGCTATTTCCATTTCTTATAGTTATGAGAGCGCACTGACCATTAAACGAAAAGAACCAAACTTATATTTTAATGGAAACCTTAATTCAGATTGTAGCTGCTTTTAAAGCAGCGAAGTATAGATGCTGAATCGACGTTTGCTCAAATTAGGATAAGCAAAATCTTCTTTGGAAGTGAAATGAAAAAGAGAATTTTGCATGAGTATTTTCTCCTGATCGGTTGATAAGTTCATTCCGCATAAGTGTGGCACGCTGGATTTAAAGGAGACTTGCACAAAGAGAGTTTTTTCTCAATTCTACTCTTCCCTACAGAAAAGATGCTAGTTCAAAAACTAAGTAGCTACAAAAAGAAGTGAAGAAAGAAGCAAAATATTTCATAAAAACCGTTGTTTGTAAAAAATTATTGCGTTCGAATTTTGGCATGCCTGGAAAAGCGCAAACACAAGTATGCAGCACAATTTTTAAAATTTCGCTTTACAAGTAACTAAAGTATTTTCATTTCTCCTACAAGATACAGCTGCGCGTTGGTCGCAATAATTTTGCGTGACCAGTTTCTATCGGATTATAATGCCTCTATTAGGTCTACTCAACTTTGGGTATTCTGCTGTATATTGCCCTCACACTCCTCTATTGCTATGCAGAATGATCGCTCACTTTGTGTAAAAATCACAAAAACGCAAAGTCTAGAAATTTTACTTTAGCGGGCAAAACTTTATTCGAGAGAGCGAGGTTGCTGACACAACTCTTGCTTCTTAGATTAAAATAATAAAACCATTTTCCCTCAATCATCTTTCTAATCCATTTATTGCTTCTATAGAGAATAAGGAACTTTTACAATACGAAAGTATTTTTTTGAACATTCATGGACGCATGCAGCACGCAATAAATGTGAAGATGAAATGAGGCACAATTACATGCTGTCGGTGGAACCCCAAAGCAAAACGTTGCCCAAACAAGAAATAACATGCACCATCTACAATTCCTCATTGGCCTCCATCGTATTTCTTTGGGTGTGGTACTATTATGCCTATTTTAAAAATTGCCTAGCAAATTTCCCCCTTTGTCTAAGGACAAGCAGCATTCGGTGTTTATTACGCATAAGGAGAATCATTAAGAAAAGAAATACTCAGCTAATAAGAATTACTACATGCTGCTAAAGGGCTAGTTATTTCGGGGAAATTTTGATTCCATGATTTAGGTTAACTTCTCAAATGTTTGCTTCCTCTTCAGCTTCCTTCAACTTGCAAAGTAAACAAATTTGCGCACGTTTTTCTGATGGTGTAAATCAGAGGAAATGAAGATATGATTATATCCCTATCGTTGATCCCAATTAAATACAATACTAAAGTAGACAGACGTACTTTCAAGAAATCAATTCAAGACATTTTGAATGTTGCTTTCTAAGAAGTTTACATAGATTGTCGCACTGATATAAATGATTGTGCTTATTCACCGTTGCCTTTCCATTCACGAACAGAGTTAGTAATTGGCTACAGCACTAGAAATGCTCACGTAGTCTCTCTTAATTATGGGAAAGCCTCCGTCGACCCTAAGACTAGAAAAATTTTTTTTTTGTAGATTAAAATGATTATAATATGAAAGTTTCCATATTGTATCGACAGAAAATTAACTGCTCAAAGAAGGAAATGCATTATCTACTATAATATGTGTCGCAATCGAAGCATGTGTTAAACGAAATTCATTCATCTGCAGTGCAAAAAATCTATTTACGCTTTATTGGCAAATACCGGACAATCAAAAATCACCTAGAAATACAGTTGAACAAGAGGAATTCGATATTCTTGCTCAATTTACATTTGAAGTGGCTTTACCGCTTTGTTTTAAATTTGCCTACAGCATATCGACAAAGCGTTCACCCCGCAAAAAATAAAAAGAGAAATAAAAACGGTATATGTAAGAAGAGCGAAAGTGAAAGAATGACTTTAATTGAGGACTATAGAATCAAGTCAATTGAGGAATATAGAATCAAGTCAATTGAGGAATATAGAATCAAGTCAATTGAGGAATATAGAATCAAGTCAATCTTAAGAGGTATCGGGATATCGTTTTATATACCCTTGAAAAGTAGAGATCCGGCTTTCAAGAAATTGAATTGGAAGCAAGTAAATGCAACTCTCAGCCAAGATTTCTAGAGGAGCGATTTATTAAAGGTACTAGATTCCAATAAAGTACCGAAGTAGTGCAAGCTGTAATAAAATTACTTCTATCACTCCACTACAATGTAACTACTCAGATGGCATTTTCAAATCTTCTAATCAAGTGACTCGTTTTCCAACCAAATGTATTCAAAGAGAAAATCTGCTTCCACGCGCGAGCACCAATCTATCAAGCAATAGAAAAATGAAAAAGCCAGGACCAATAAAAACAGTAGAGTTACATGATCATTTGCAATCACTCTCATCATAAACACTTTAAAGAATTATGTTTTTCAGCACTACATAAAACATCATGCATGCGCTTCTTCCAAAAGCACCCTACAAAGTGAAGGAAGGAAAGTTGCATAAATGTTTTTGGGTATGTCAACCCGTTTGGTTGATTTTCACGTATGCTTATTCCTTAATCGAAAAAAATTCCATGATTCAAAGACATAAAACTCGCCTGTTTTGTAATCGAAGTAGAGATAACTTCCCCTCTCGGATGTTTCGGTAGCAACACGAGGTTCCTCATGCCGCTGAAACCATGCTAGCAATTGTTTGTGAAAGCGCCATGATTTCTTCTTCAACTCTCTCGCTGCCAAAAATTGTTGGTATGTACCCTATATAGATGATAAAGAAAAAGAATAGAAGAAAATTACAACCACATACTCTACACTCCCAGTCATGCTTCTTCAAGCCTCCTATAGTTTCCTTGTTCGATATAAGGAGACATAGGTTCAAGGTTCCACAACCAATATCGTACTTCTCTGATCCCAATTGCAAGCATATTTTATAGCCCAATACTAACGTATAATAGGAGACACTGTGTGTTTCATTATAAGTATACAAAGCTTTATCCCTCAGATAGACTACTGTAGGGTTGTTATATCCAGTGATACTTACTTGCTGGTAATAAAAAACCAAAAAGAGTGTATCTACATTCAGCCGCTCAAAAAATTTGGAACTGCAGAACAATATGAAAGAGAGACACAAAAAGATTGGCTTTAACAGCAACCCGTGTGAGAGCATATATAAGATAAAACGACTCAAGTTTCAATATGCAAAAATATCCCATCCATCCCTACTTATTTCCTGAAGGGATAGCATTACAAAAGATAGGGATAGAACATGAGAAGAAATGTATTTTTCGTGTTCAAAATTCTTAAAATGTATGCAATTTTTTGCAGAAATGAAGGGGAGGTATGGCTATCGCATCATCTCTAAGCAGATAGGGCAAGAGTTCTGGAAAGCTCCCTGCAGCAACACATGTGCTGCTCAACTTCCTGGAGTTTTAAATCTTTTTACTGCACGTTATCCTTTTCTCATCTATCTACTACAAGACATTGACTTGGATCCCCTATTGGATTCATTTTTCAGCAATTGCGTTACTACGATGTACCTCTTAGGTCTTTTACAAGTAAATAATTAAAAATAAGAAAACACATCACTGCTTTCAAAACATTAGAGAGTGACCCTATAGAGCATTACCTATCAAAATTGATTGAAGGATTTAAAGGGAAAGATGGATGAGGGTGCATCCATGGGACACGAGGAATATGATGACGTCGGCGATCGCAGTCAGCTTGCATGGGGCTATTGGCATACGATATTTTTAATTGCTCCTGTAACCATGCCACTGCAGAAACATAAATGGGCATAGAGATATACAAAGAAGGATGGATAGAGTATAGAGCAGTCCTCCTCCTCCCTTCACCCGCACGTTTCACAATCCTATAACTTGTACTAATCGGAATGAACGCATTCTTACTCCTACCGTGTAATAGGAATTACATTCCATTTTTCAAAACAAACTACACTCTCCTGTAGAGTCTCATATCCAGCCAACAGTCTGTCAGAGGCAGCTCTATGGGCAACTTCATTTGTTGAATCGCCTAGCGGCTTCACCCAACGCATCTACACTTCATCCACTTTCATTCTCTCAACGCTTCTATTTCCACGCCTCCACCCTCATCTATTCCACTTCCACTCCCATGCTTTTAACCATCAACAACGTATTTCTCATTCAGTACACTCAACTACGTACAATGGCTGGAAGCCGAGTCTTCCTCTGCCACCATGCCTTCCAACGATCTTTGTCCAACATTTGGCCCTGTCGTTAACCCCTGAGAAGAGGATATACCCGTAGATGGCAGTAGCCCATTCGGAGGATTTGTAAGTGTTCCAGGAGGTAGAGAATTCCGTCCTATGAAGACTTCCCCGTGGGATCCATGAGCCATCGTATCCGCAGCCCTTCGTGTTCCATCCGGTAAAGGTAGAGGGTGAAGAGGCGGGCTGGTATCCGTTTGTTGTGTAGGAGGTTTCTCAATTTCATACCCTTCGCTTTCTTTTTTGGGTATGGGAGATGTGCAGGGCCTCTTCTCGCCCATACCTTCCTTCAAATACGTTCCGATGTCTCCCTCTGTGGATAGGAGTGACGTCGTCCCCTCTGGAATGGTAGAGAGTACATCCTCATCGTGTGGCTCTTCGCTTATTCCGCTGAACTCCCCTCGCCTGCTAGAAGGCTGCATTTCAGCTCCCCCTTGAGGCGAATAGAGTGGCACAGAAAGCAGGCCACGGGGTAGGCCATCTCCCTCCCTCACCGTTGCGTCCATCCATTTTTCATTCAAAGGAATACTTTCCCCTTCTGGATGCCCCTCGCCGTCATGCCATGCATCATTGGCCTCCTCACTAGCACTCTCTTCCCCATCACTCCCATCGGTAGGACTCTCTTCCAGATCGAATGTAGCCAATAGTGGCAGACTCTCCGACGCATCGTCGGCTTGCCCTTCCCCTTTGTGGCGAGGCGACGCCGTCATGAGGGTTGAAAGGAGGCCCTTTGCCTTCATAGCTTCCTCTGCCATGCCTTTGGATATCCCAGAAGTGGAAGAGGGAGACAACAGGGAAGCAGTGTAACGCTCCTTCACGTAGGGTTCCGGTCGACCTCCCACACTCGTAATGGAAGCATAAGAAGCACCTGTCTCCACCATCCATGGCATACTTTGCAATGGCTCATGAGAAGGACTCCCATCTAGGGTATAGGAAGAAACAAAACAAATGAGGAAAATGAGAGAAAGAGAGAGAGAGAACAGGCAGAACGAATGGTCTCTAAAAGGCATACATTCACCTATAATGAGCAACACACAGTCGTCATTGTACAAGCAAAAAAATCACTTTCATAGGCAGAGAAAACTCAACATGTTTCTTTTGAATAGGTATATGAAGAGAGACAGAGTCAAACACACCGGCAGCTCTACCAGAGGCAGCTGAGGAACCTTTATTCCGTGATAACGAAGATATGACGATAGTAGAGGAAGCTGCTTTCATCTCATCCGTCCGTGAAATTTCTTCTATTTTGTCTTTCACACTCTCTGCAGCACTCTCCGATTTCTCTTCATTCGTATAACTTTCAAAGGGGCCATCTAAGAATAAAAAACAAATCCTTTTGAGACAGAGAGTCTCCTCATGTTGAAAAGAGAAACAGAAGAGGCCGTTGAATTAGAGTTCAACGGCTGGATTTGAAACAGCCTCCGTTTTACACGTCAAAAAGAAAGAGAATGAAATAGAAATGAAATAAAAAAAGAGAAGGGAAATATAATTAAAATTGCCTCACAAGTTTCCTCAATGCCATCATCCAAATAAAGATCGGCATATATTTCTTCACCAAAAACGGTATCACATTGTTCCACAAGGTCCATATAATTCGTTATGTTATCGTTAAGTTCATCGAGTTGAGGCATCTGCACACATAGACATAAAGATTTCACAGTCATTAAAGTAAAAATTCAACGGTCACGTAGAAAATCTACATGGATACTAAAAAATGGAGCATTACAGGAATTTATGTGATAAAAAATCCAGACAAAAATACTCATGAAAATGTAGTTATCTACCCTACTATCCATCAACTTAGACTACAAAAACAAGCAGAAGATAACCCACACGCTTCTCTTTTTATTTTCCCATGAAACTCTTGCCATGCCTATGCATGGGATTCGGAATTGGATGCCATTTGAAATCTTCTTTTTTTCTCCCTCTTCATCACCTATTCCATCTCTAAGTACACACTTTCACACTCTATTTTCAATGTGAAATCCCCTCTTTCTCCCGTTTCTCTCTCATTTTATCAATGTACACCTTAAAAAGTACACAGAGAGTAGGTAGGAATAGAGGGAAGCGAACTATCTCGCCTTCAAAACGCTTTGAAAAACAGATTTGTGACACCCTTCTCACGCATTTCTATAAAATTTGATATATCTCCCATAAAAAAAAAATTTTCAGTAAAATAAAATCTAAAAATAATTCCTCTTCGCCCTGTCTAACACTTCTTCGTCGTACAATGAGGGAATCATTTTCTAATCTTCGTAAAACTTGTTGGAGTTTCTGCAAATGAAATTGATGGGATGCTATCCACTTTAAAAGCAGCGTAGAGCGACCAGGATCTATGCATAGAGAAAATCCTACAAAAGCTATCGTATTTTTACAAAGAGGAGAGCATTGAATAAGAAATGCAGGTGTGAGTAGAAGAAAAACTTAGTAAAGAGAAGTAGAGCCATTACAGGGGAAAGACGGGCATACTTTGAAGAGAAAAATCAACAGCCAAAGAAAAACATTAAAATCGAAGTTTCATTACTGAAACGCCTCTACTAGACGCAATGAAAAAGAAGGGAATTCCTTACGAATGTAAAATTATACACAGAACAAGAATTGAAACATTTATAGCTCTATCCTTCTTCTTGGACATTCAACAAGAGGAAAACAGAACTTTGAAACGCCAAGATGCATGAAGAACGGCAACCTCCTTCTTCTTAAAAAGAGGAGGAGAAAAAGTTACAGAGGGAATTTCATGTAGAAAAGAATGACAGAGTCCTTGAGCTACAGAAACGACGCATAACTTTTCATTCAAAATAAATAAAAATTACTTTTGCTCTTTCCCTTCTTAGTGAGGGTTTCTTGTTCTGCTTCATACGTATCCATTGCACTGGTCAGCTTAGAAATACTCTCATTTAACCAATCTCGGTGACGGCTCCGCCCTTCTTCGTGAGGATCCATCTTCATGAACAAAAAACAGTCAAAAACAAGCGAATTAGAGAATAAAGAAGAGAATAGCCATCTTATTCAATGTGTTTGCTCCTCACAGTCTCACATATTCAGATTTTTATTTCATAGTCAAAGGGGAAAGTATGAGGAGGGAGAGAAACACAAAAATGAATGTGATAAATCAGAAAGTAGGTTAAGCAAACTAAAAATGAGGAAATAAAAACAAAATAACGCACTTTGGTTTTAGCGGCTAGACCTTCCTTTGAAAAAGCTTTAATCTTGGTTTCTCTTTCACAGAGCTTAAAATGTTCCATTTCCTTTGCAGAAAGAAGTACGAATGTAGTATATTGAAAGACACGTCTCATCATGCACGAAGGTGGCATTTATGTGTTTATCACTGTTGATTTTTTCAAAAAATCCACGTAAAGAGAAAAGTAAGGAAGACTTGCAAGCATTTTTACTTGCAGTAATAACAAAATTTACGAGGGAGAAATGCACCAAAAGAAAACTTTCAAAAGCAAGTGAGAAGGTTAATTACTTTACCTTTTCTATACGTTTCCTAGCTTCTTCTAAGGGGTTTTTATCTTTCACGTCAGAAGAGGCTTGCCATCCTTTAATAGTATCGCGATATCTAATACAGGATAGCACATATTCTAATAATCAATAGAATCATCAAATTATAAAAGCAGTTATAGTGCGCGTCTGTATTTTATGCAACAATTAGCGCAGCCAGTCCAATTGGCTTCCTCGACTCAAAAAAAGGAATAAAAATGGTAGTTTTCCAGGAATAAAGTATTCATAAATTAAAGAAAGGAAAGCATCAGATCACTTACCGTTGCAACTTTTTAATCTCACGCTTCAATTCACCCTCATATTTCTCCTTTTGTGCTTGAGAAACACAGGAATGAAATTTACTGCATATATCTTCGAATTCAATGATGCCATCGTCAACTCGTTTCAGAGTTTTTTCGATATCCTGTTGCAAACGGCGTTTCTCTGACATGTTGAAGAAAAACAGGATTCTGATTTGGAAGAGGCTGTTCTCATAGGGGCATCAAAAATATCCTAACGGTGCAAAAATGGGTAAAGGAATTGCCTCATCGACAAACAGAGATAAAAACGGAATTGTAGCCTTCGTTATCGACAAAATGATGCTGCGACTAAACTAAAGGATGGCATTAACGTACGTTTCCAACAAACAATTTACGCACGTAAAACAATGCTGCTCATGGTTACCAAGTATTTCGAAAAGAGAAAACGAAAGCCCTAGCTAGAAACAATTTTTTAGTTTCCCAGTCGGGGGCAGCAAAATTTTAAGACTGGAATGTCAAAAAGATAATTTATGAAAAATACAAACGGTGAGCAATCCAATGCCATTGACGCAACTACTTTCCAAGCTTTTTTTCTAAATAGAAACCCAAGAAAATTTGTTTTGATCGCACTGCATAGTAAATTGTCTTTCTTACGATATTAACCTTGAAGCTAGTGGCTAAAGGCAAGAACTAAAGAAGAGTCATGTGAGAATAGAGTGAACGCTCTCAGCAGGAAGAAAGTGAAGAGTAGCGCGTTTTAATATATGGGTTACTAGAAGTTTCTTTTCTTTGAACAAAAAGAAAATGAGGGAAAATGCTTGCTGTCACTACTACATTTTCTTCTTTTGTCTCTAACACGGGGATACAAAAAATATATCCCCCTTTATCCAGTAGAAGAACTTTAGAATTGTATTGCTTTTGCTGCGTGCAACAAAAATGAGTGCCGGCGCAAGCATACTGTCATCACTCGGTACATAGTAGCAGGAAGTAGCAAAAGAAAGTGTAGTCGCACACTTTTCAAATTAAGAATTGTGCATACTCTAATTTCTCGGGAAATATGGTATGGATGAACTACCTGTGTACAATTCAATTTGAATTAGAATTTGTATCGAAGTTGTTGTTAATCAACGCTGTCCTACCTTAAAAAATGGCTTGCCGCTTTCAACCGAGAAGGCTCATTGTTTAATTACTAAAATAGTAAACAGCACCCAGAGTTTCATCAGAATCCCCAAAAAAATGCAATAATGAAGAATTTGTAATTCGTATTGGACTGCTTCTGCAAAACAGTTCTGCGGCAGGCAGCTCAAATTACCAGCAAGATAGTTAAGTCGTCTCACTTTTCTTACTAGGCATACCGTAACCGTGGATTGGTATAGCGACAGAGCGAAACACCTATTTTTAATTAATGTTTTATATTGTTATAATTATTTTACCATTATCCAAATTACCTTTTTACTACGTAGTTATCTTTCTTACATTAATTAAGCCAACAATCCACAGTTTCCCCGTTTTCCCCCAAGGGTATCACACTGCATATAAAGCGATGTAACAGCATTGAGCCGCAATATCGGGACAATCGAAATTGCGGGACTATTTCTTCGATGTTTCCCGAAACTAAGATGCACTGTTTTCTACACCTTTGAGGAGGAGAATGAGAGGGTAGTAAAAAGTAGAGTTGAGAGTTAGTATTCTTTTGGTTCTTTTTATCGTAAGTAGATGCATGAAGGAGTGAATGATTTTTTTTATCCTCTTACTTAGTTCCGCAAACAGTAGTTATTAGCGTAGAATAAGTTTATGTTTCATTATATGAATTAGTGAAATACCTTCCTTACCAACTAAGTAGAATCAACCTATTTAATACCCTACTGCATAAAAGAACTATTTCTGCCGAAGTCTTTAGTATACGGCTGGCAGGACGTGACTAATTCTAGTTAGAGCAGCTCAGAAAAAACACAACGCTCACAGCCAATGAGCCCATATCCCAGACGTAACAAATAATCGAGGAGGAGTGAGGTATTGGAACTAGAGAGGGGGTTAGGTTTTTTTATAAACATTTCTTCGGTACGTTGCTCGTAAGAACACCTTTTTTTATTAGCCAATTTTAGTTAAGCTTGTTTTTCTAGCCAGGAGCTACAATTGAATATTTTCTTTAATAATTAAATTGCACATGTTTAAACACTGCTGCATTACTAACGAGTGGGCTATCGTAACTAATTCTTTTATTTCAATTTTGTTACTACTTCGGGCATTGTAACAGCATATTTACATAAATAAGCTGACATCTACGCAAACAGAATATCTCACAGAATCTTCGCTTTCACAATCATAATACGCACAAACTTTCTTCTGTTATAAAATTGTTATTGGTCACCTTTTAAAATAAATTTTAATGCTAACTCACAAGTTTGAGCCTTACAGCAGTGGAAGAATTTAAAAACTTGATTTATATTTATTAAGAAATAACTGTTAAAAAATGAGAAGTGATGAAGAAATAAAGTGTGAGTCAGAGCAATACAATTTCTTGTGATTGGTTAGCATTATTCCATACAAAATACAAGTTTGAAAGAATTAAAGCCGTCTGAATGCCATTTTTCTTTTGTCTTTGCTAATAATTTCATACAGCATAAATACCTAACAAGTTATATCACACCGCGTTAAAGACAATCATTCATGGGAAAATTGTACTTTATTTGAATAAATGTTACTGAACGTGAGTGCAGATAAATTTTGAGCCTAAGTCAATTACATGGGATATACATATTCTAATTGCTGCATTGAGATGCATTATCACAAAAGAGTTATACAGTTCCAGAGCTAGCATCGAAAGCGAAAGTTGTATAAGCTACTGCAAATTAGGCTGTGTATACAAAAAATCAAATTATCCCTCTCATACTAGATGCAATTAATGCTTTTTCGCAAGGAAATGGCAATCATCGTTGCAAAAAGAAAATTTTCCCACGAATACTTGCAACGAATTTAATGCATGCACATTGTGGGTGGCAAAGTATTATTTGCTTATATTAATAAATGAGTTGCAGGCGAAATTGATTTGCTGCGTAGTGAATGAAAAGTAAATTTAGGTGCGACAGAAAAACTTAATTCTAATAAAGGGTTCCTTTCATGATAAAGTTAATTTATTACTAATTACCGTGAAACATACATATCCAAGAACATACATCAATCATGCAATACACTCGAGAAAGACTTGCATAGAGGATTCTAAAAAAAACTGAAACTGAAAAAACTGCTTCCCGGAAAATAAAATCAAATGCCAAAGGCCTCCATCCTTTCCCCTTTTTTGTCAGGTTAATGTTTGTCACTAATCGTATATCCGTTATATATTCGCGTGCACTCAAATACAACTCGATTCGATTCGCGTCCCACCGTAACTACTTCTTAAAACTAAACTAATTAGTTACGGGGTAACTATTTACTTTTATTTGTAATTACTATACAATTATCCACTACTTAAAATCGCTGTTCTCAGGTTTATAATTGTTACATGGTGAAACAAAGCTGAGTATATAGTATTAAATGTTAAGTAGTTCGCTATGTATGGCATAGATTGTCCTGGGGTGCACGATTCATCGGGAAAAAAAATTGAAAAAACGAAGTCGTTTTGCTTTCATGAGCAGATCTTTTCTGTGTAATTTTTGTTCCTTTTGCTTTTTCTAATAGCTGTGATGTTGAACCCTCGTAATTTACCACGTGTGCTACTGCTTGTTTTTTATTGTTAGAGGTGCGGTCAGTAGGTGTATCCGATGTCGTTCGTTTTGCGTTGAATTAATTTCGTTAATCACGACATTTTTCTTTCAAAAAGGTCCAGAATCAATTACCCGCAAATTAAGACTTTTTATGATCGTTTTAGAGAGATAAATTTTAGATAGTTCTGGTTTCTTTAAAACCACTATTTCTTTCATGACATCAAGAAATCTACTTGTCCATAACATTGTCTTATTTAAATCGTAATTTAATGAGCATTTGCTGATATTGAAAAGCGAACGTATTATTTGTAGTCGCTTCGGCAGGTGACGCTTCAGAATTCACTGAACACTTTTTATTTTTCTGCTTTTTTACGGGGCACGACAACGCAGTAGATAATTCGAGCGCACTCTTCGTTTATGATTTAGTGGGGGACAGCATCGAGATGGGCTTGAATCATTGAATAGGGTTTGCTGGGACGAAATGCGAAAAAGTGAGTGGTGTGTTTTCAGCGTCATGAAAACGAAAAGTGAAGTGAGCGAGTTGGCACAGACAGAGGAAGGCAGCAAAATTCGAACTACCCGCACGTATTTTCTTCGCTTCATTCGACTAAAAGCAGCTGCTATTTCTCTGCATGGAAGCGTGTAGATTCTTTGTTAGAAGAGAAAGCGAACGTTTATTTGATTGATGATTTACATGCAAACCAGAAAATAATTTTAATTTCTTGTCGTTGGGATGTTTCAATGATAGTTTTATGATGTAATCAACTTTTTTTCTCACGCTGCATATGTTTCACTGCTACCGATTTGGGGTAGATTTTCTGATGCAATTGCTCAAGATTTGTAGCGTGTTTCATTCATTATGCTACTGCAACTATTTCATTACAAAGGGTTGTATTCCTTAAGTAAGCATTACGAGTGTTAATTTTTCATTGCGTTTACATTTTCTGACGGCCGTGAAACACTTTTACCTATTTCTGCTATGCAAACACATGAACTTGTACAATTCATTTTCCTCCACAACATCTTTCTTCTTGTAAGCTTATACATCTAAAGGTGGTTTTTTATTGTACCCCTTTCTGTCATTTTTGGCATATATACTTAGTACCTTTTCTTAAATTTCTTCACCATGGCAGTAGCTTTCGCTCATCGTGCAGCATCAATTTTCCATAAAATGAACACGTTTCATTTGCACTCGGTAAGAAGTGTTTTCGTGTAAACCGTGAGCTGTTTTTATTTGATAAGGATTATATGGAGAAACGTACCGTGTTTGGCAAACGTTAGTGAAGAGCGGGTTTCTTATGGCAGGACAAGATGAATATTTCTTTGTTGCTTGTGTGTGAACCTGTTAGAAAGCGAAGTAGCTTGTATAAGAGATTGGGAGGAAACGATAGTCTTGAGCCATTTTAACTGTATTAGACAAAGATGCGTGCTCTTCAACAGTGTCATTTCGTTGCTCTTAATATTTTGCGGGGTAAGAGTGGAGGCATAGAATAACGAGTGAACGAACATATTACTGATAGTTTTTACACAGCATTGTCGTCCATTGAAAACATAAAGTTGCCCTCTCTCCCTTGTATAGTAAACTAGCAGTTTGGAGTTCATCTAGAACGAAGAGAGTTACGTTTGCTCTTGTTGTAGAACGAAGTAGTATTTATTCTCTGATGCCGACGGTTTCTTCTTAATTCTTTGTGTGTACCTGTGTCTCGAAAATTTCATCACTTTTCAATTATGAGAAAAAAGATCAAATGGATAGTGCACACGATGCATGTGGCTTTCTTAATGATACCATAGTATAGTGTGAGCCATTTTTTGGAGTCATCTCTTCAAAAATTTTTTCTTTCTTTCCCCGTGTGTGCTCATGAATCCTACCTCAACATAAATAAAAACATGTAAGGATGAGGAAAGAGGTGTGGTACATATGTTGAAAAGAGGTAATGAAAAAACTATTTTTTGGAGTGGAACTGCGTCTAGAAATGTTCTCAGTAAGGTTGACTCATGTTTTGAATTCCTCACCTCTCATGCAGACTTTCTGCACCTCTCATGTTTCCTTCTATGTTTAAAGGGATAGCTGTGCTCTGTCTTACGTAATACAACCCACAAGGAGACTGTTGTGTGCTTCTTTTGCTTTTTTAGCATGTATTGAAAAAAGAATGGAATATTTCAGTCTCTTGTGGCATAACCAACACGTAGAAAAATGCTATCTACTCTCTCGCCATTCGTTTCTTCATCTTTTTCTACTCATATACATACTTTTTTTTGTGTTTTCAAATTCAAAATGATTATAGATTCCCTCTTCCATGCGATATTCTAGCACAGCAAAGGTATTTGTCAATCGTCATACGAAAGTCCTCTGCCAAGGATTAACTGGAAAGCAGGTGTCATTGTGTCTCCATTTCATTGAAAAGATTGGGAAATGGCCACGCTGTGTAATTTTTTGAGCCTCAAATGTGATATTCTCATCAATTAAATTGCACAATTATTGCAGTACTTCCTTCCCACGTGATTAGTTGGATGGAGAATTTCTCATCCTCCCTCTATATTCTTTTTTTGCTTCTCATTCTCAGTCTGAACGTATTTTCTCTCTCTGATTCTTTCCAGAGACTGTTTGAATCACTTTTTCCTTTACTATTTGGAGAGTATAGAAACGTTGGATGTGTCGTTGTAACGTGTGGAAAATACTATATGTTTCGTTTTGCTTCTTCTCGGTAGCTCTTCTCTTGTGTGTTTGAGTCTATATCCAATGCAAGAGGATGAAGGTAGAATATACCATGTCATGCTAATTCTGAAGAAACAGAAGTTTCTAATGAGAAAATTCAATTATTCTCCCCGTTCCAAACGGGAATTTCTGATTGCATTGGAGGACATCCTTTGAATGAGGAGAAGGAGGGCAGGAATGCGCTATTTCTAGTTTTGTTTGTTGCTTCTTTTTACTGTTTTTATTGTATAATCTCTACCTCTTTGTTGGTAGAATGCCTCGATGGTTTTTTTCTGTGGAAAACCTCTCCTTTCAGAATACTGGGAAAACAAAATTTTATTTCTCACGGGGTTGTGCTTCGTGTGTAATCGGATGCTATAAATTGTGAGGCTGTGTGAATGGCAGTATTCTTTTGATCGTCTTTGTTTCTTCTTAATTTTACAGGGAACGTTGCATACAGAACAAGCAATGGATTATGGAACGCAGATGGTAGGAGGTGTAAATCCTGCAAAACATGGATCCACGTGGAAATCTTCTAATGGAAAGCATTCTCTGCCTGTCTTTGGATCTGTTCGATTGGTACGGAGGCTGAGAGAGGAAGAGAGAGAAATATACGTCATGAGAGAGAGAAATGCGACAATGCCCTGTGTTGAGAAAGCTACTACATCTTACTCTCTCTTCTTTCAGAGATTTTATGTATAGAATTATGTACGAGAGTGCAAAAATGGCAGGGTTAGCTGCCAAAGTTTCAAATTTTTGATGAAGCCACGACGAACTATTTGTTTTTTTTTCCTTCTCTCCTGCGATGCCTCCACAGGGTGTGTGGAAGATTTTTACTCTCCTCCTCTCTCTCTCTCTCTCTCCTAAAGAGATAGGGTGGACGTTTGTCTCTCTTTCTCACACTCTCTCTTCTTTCTCTCTCAGGCCAAAGATGCAACGGGCTGTGATGCTACAGTCATCTACGTCCCTCCCCCTTTTGCTGCCACCGCTATTTTGGAGGCCATTGAAGCTGAAATTGGCTTGATTGTCTGTATTACAGAAGGCATTCCTCAATTAGAAATGGTGAAAGTGAAACGTGCTCTCATGCAACAATCAAAATCTCGTTTGATTGGACCCAATTGTCCTGGTATTATCAAACCGGATGAGTGTAAAATAGGAATTATGCCAGGCTATATCCACCAACCTGGAAAAATAGGTGAGGAGGGGATGGGGGGTGAGGAGGGGATGGGGGGTGACTCTGATGTGGCCAAAATGGATTCTCTAAGAGGAGGCATGATACTATTGTGTGAAAATCAAGATGTGCATACTTTTTGATTAACAGTGATGCTTTAGGTGGATCTTTCTCTTCCTTCTGTTTCTCGTCTATCTCTGGTGGCATCATTTTAAATTTTTTCTAGCCCATCATTCTTTCTCAAAACACACGTATGGCTTCTCCTGTATCTCTTATTCTCACCATCTCCTCCTCACTGTTTCACAATGGAATTGCAAGATTTAAGAAACACAAACGTTGATTCTTCTGTGTGCTGTAGGTGTGGTGAGTCGAAGTGGAACACTTACGTATGAAGCTGTCAACCAAACAACACTCGTAGGATTGGGTCAGTCCACCTGTGTGGGTATTGGAGGGGATCCTTTTAATGGTACAAATTTCACGGATTGCTTGGAGAAATTTATGATGGATCCAGAAACAAAAGGTGAAACCTTGTTTTGGAGAATAAAGAGATTTTTCTTTACAAATCCGTGAAAACAGGGCATTTTCTTCTATTTCTATAATCGTTTTATATACACACATGTGTTTGAAATGTTTGGAGAAACGCATGCAGTAGGAAGGAATTTTTTTATCTTGAATGACTATTTTTCTGGATGCACTGTTATTTTAGGAATCATTATGATTGGTGAAATCGGAGGAAATGCAGAAGAAGATGCGGCGGAATGGCTTCGAGGTAGTGACTGCCGTACATAATTTTCTCAAGAAAGAGTGGAGAGAAAATGAAAATGGAGAGACGATGATGAAGAGAAAATGAAAATGGAGAGACGATGATGAAGAGACAATGCAACGATGAAGAGAAAATGGGCAGAACAATCAAAACAAAATAGAAGGGATGCCTCTTTCCTCGATATTTCATAGCATCGTAGTCTATTCTTTAAAATGTTTATACTATGTTTCTGTGTTTTGTTTTGCTTTACAGTGAATAATGTAGAAAATAAACCTGTTGTGAGTTTCATTGCTGGCTTGAGTGCTCCAGCAGGCAGAAGAATGGGTAAGTTCTTGGAGAGAGAATATTTCTCATTTTTTGAAGAGATATCTTAGCAAAACCTTCCTAAAAAGTATCCACTTAGGAAATAAAAGAAATATTAAATAGAGCGCTTCGAGACCTTCGTGGGGATAACTACAGCCTACACTGAAGTCTCTTATTGATGAAAGGAGATGTATAAAACACGTTGAGAGAGGTTTATAGAGTGTGTCTATCTCTTAAAAGTAAAAGAAATATGAGAAAAATCTTTGGAAATACGAAAAAAAGTGGATTTTTCACCATTTCTGAGTATAGATTCATGTCGAGTTTTATGAAATCTCTCTCATTTTCAGGCCATGCTGGTGCCATTGTTTCTGGAGGAAAAGGAACAGCAGAAGGAAAAATTGCATCCTTAGAAGCGGCGGGTGTAGAAATTGTTCGAAGTCCTGCCAAAATGGGTGAAAAAATGTTGGAACTTATGCAAGCCAGAGGCTTGTAAATCTTATTTTTACTATCGATAGCCTCTCCTTTTTAAGGACAGAGAGAAAGAAGAGGCGACAGGGATGGATGTTTTTTTCAAATCTGCTTATAAAAGTATCCCCTTTTCATAGACGTTGAGAATTCTCTCACGTTCTACTATTAGTAGTTTTTCACAAACATCTCTCTTCATTACAGAGATGTTCCTATCCCAAGAATCTTAACACAGTGGGAATTTTTTTTGTATGAAGTGTGTAAGGGCTGTGGATTCGAGCGATGGAGGGCGAGGAAATCGAAAAAATATGGAAACGTTTGCGATGACATTAACAAATGGCAAGGAGAAGAAGAAAGAAAAAAAAAAAAAGCAAAAAACCACCCAATTTCAAGTTTGAAGAGTAAATTTTATAGAAAAGTCTCTCTAAGTGCCCTACAATAAACGATTCCTCTATGAAATAACCATCGAAATTATAATACGGCAATCCGCCTTGAAATAAATGCATTGAAAAGGTGTAGAGAAGGCAAAAGAAGGTTTAGGAGAGAAATCATCTTGCCACAGCAGAATAAGATTATCGATCTGTCATTTTTAATTTGATGAAAAATAAACGGTTCAAAACGATTACACAAAAATTTGGGTATGTACATACTGTAAGAAGGTTTATAATCTCCTTGCATAGTACTTAAAGTTTTCATTTCTGAGTGGGCTGTCCTTTGGAAACTTTATTTTTCATCCTTCTCAGCCATGCAGGGATACATTGATTCGAATAGGAATGCGAGCACAAATTTGTCGGTTTAAAACGATAAAATTCTCTCTCCTAATCGACTATCCCGACACTTCTTTCCTCATTTTGAGGAAAGAAAGAAGGAGAGATGAAATCATCTCACAAAAATTCCATTAAAGAAAAAAACCCTTCTCTCAGCAGCGTTGAGGATGTAGGAGAAGGGATACAGAGGGCATCATCAAGGAGAAAGAAAGAGAGCCTCAGAATGATGACAATTACCAACTGAAACTATATCTACAGTACCCAAAATGTTCCTCTGGAGGGAATGAGATAAAAATCAGGGCAGGAGATCAAAAAATTCGCTTCACAAGAACCAACGGCCCAGAAAAACAACAAACATCTTCAGCCAGTAGGAATAACGTTGTCGTAAGTTTGACCGGATTACTGGAACACAGGATTGAAGTATGCCATCTACTTCTTCCTGTAATTGCCTTCGGAGTCTACTATCATTCGTTTGAAGAAGGCAGCTCATCTCGAGATCGCGATGTAAAGAACGAATTCCAAAATTAGAGCTTCCCACAATAGTGGCAATGGGCAATGAAGGCGAAGCTATGGCCTCCCCACCCCCTTCTACATCACACTCCAATTCTGTGGATTTCTCTGGATAAATCCAAATGCCTTTGGAATGAAAGGTCCATCGTGGCCGTTGATATTCACAAAAAAGAGGATTCCAACCCTCCTGATGGACAGCGCCGGGGGTGAAAGTTCCTGCCCATCGCTGCCCCCATTCAGGCGCAGAGATCGCCTGAAATCCCAAATCGGCGGTACAGGCGTAGGCCGCAGGAATATAACGAGAAGGGCCACGTGAGAGATGAAAACTATTGGCTTCTGGAGCCGCTGTAATCACTTTTAAAGCATAAGCAGGCTGGGATGAGGAGGAAAAAGTATTCGAAATAAGAGGCGCACCGCTGCGTTGCTGGGATTTCGAAAAAAAGCAACGCCGCCATTCCAACTGAAGCTGATGAAGGCTTCGTAGGAGAATTGAAGGGAGATTGAGATACCCTGTAGAGAGTATCAATGGCCGGGAAGCCGCCGAAGCAAAGGAAAATACGCGCTCAAGAAGAGTGACTTCATCCGTGATAGGCGGATTCGCAAATCCAGCTTGGATACAGAGTTCAATAGTGCACCATACATCCTCCAAACCGACCCTCTGAGGCGCAGATTCATGCTCACGAGAGCGCCGTGGAGGCTCAGATTTCGATTTCACAGGCGTTCCCTCAAGAGAAACACGAGAGGAAACATTGGAACGGCAGCAGCCATCTTCCTGAGCCGTGAAGAGCATGCCGGAAACCTGCCGCTGCCGTTCCAATGTTTCCCGAAGAATAGAATGAAAAAGAAATCGATAGAGAGGTGAATGGTGCAGCGGGTTAGGCACGGTCGTGGAATTCCAAGATTGTGAACCATCAGCATTCAAGGTAAAAGAGATATCCTGGAAGCTATTGATAATCTCCTGCACAGCATTGGCAAAGGCGGCATTGCGGATGCATACGTAGCGGTCTTGACGATCGCATAGATAAGAATCATTTAGATTCGCCCCTGATAAGATCGTCACATCGTCTGCCATGAAGACCTTAACATGCATGACACCCAGTAATTCATTGAATCGCTGGGGTAAAAACGTGTGCAACCACCATGTAAGCAAAGGATTATGAAAAAGAGAAATGCGAACATTGGAAGTAGCTCCACAAGAGGTCAAAAGTGGTAGGCATTGGGTGATCGAAGATTCTTCTTTCCCGTCTTTGCTTCCACAGCGACTGCCACGTTGACGATCCATTAAGACATCGACTCTAAGCGCTTCTCCTCGCTCGATTAAGGCTTGCTGCAAAGCCTGAATCACGGAGGAGGTCAGAGGGCCAGTCCCTACATATAATGTAGAGAGAATGACCCGATTTTGGGCAGTCTTATAAAGCTGTACAAGTGTATCAAAAAAGTCCTGTGGGAACTTCAAAACGTTCACAGCAGAGGCCTCTAATCGAAATGAGAGGGATGAAAAAGAAGGAGCAATTTTCATCGGCAACTGCAGGGCATCATCTACCAAAACAAAATACCAAGGGAAGAAAAAAAAATGAAAATTTTAGCTGAGCACCTAAAGCAAAATAAGTCAAAATGCAATGGATTTCTTTATGCTGTGCATCACATAAACACGGCTGTGAGAATGATTCAGCGCTTCTTCAAACTGAGGCTTTGCAACGAAACATGGAGTGAAAAGTGCAAATTTTATGCAGCTTGCATAGATCTCAAGGAAGGGAATGGATCAAGAGAAAAGTTGTATAGATAACCAGACATACAGCAATCGTAAACTGCTTTCATTCGATTTCTTGTAAGCAGTAACACCCATCCACAATGTTTATCTCAGAAACGGGATGACGATCGAGAAGCATGTTGAAAATGTTTATGCTCCATGAAACAATACAGGAAAGACAGTTATTTGCTAGTCATTGTATTCTGATCAAAAGGAAAGAGTTAGAAGGGAAATGCTAAATACAAAGTGTTCAGTTACGTCACATCCTTCCACAACACAAGAGGAAAACAAAAATATAGCTAAGATAACGTCTTTCAAGATTATAGTACATCAGCTGCTTTCAAAGATTTCGGTTTTTCCAAGGATATAATATAGAGCATAGTTGGACAAGTAGAAACAGAACCTGCTGCTCGATAAACAAGAAATATAATATAAGGTAACAAAAATACTAGTTAATTCACAAAGAGACACAATGATTAAGATTGTAGGCACTTGCCCATTTACAAGCAAAGAGGAAAACATTCACAAAAAAACTTTGTCACCGTCCTCATTTGCAAGATATATTTGAGATTATACGAAAAATTGTAGAGCTCACAGAGAAAACGTACGAAAATGACATCAGATGTAAGCTCTTTCAAAAATAAAAACATTAGCTCTTGTTCTGACTGGCACTAAATTTACTAATAGAAAAGCACTTTAGGAATGGTATTCACCAGAAAACGTACGAAAAGCTATCTATACTAGCAAAATTGAGTGAAAACATGCTTTTTAGGGTGTATATTCATTCAAAGCCATTTTTCAGCAGAAGGGGGATTTGAAAGCAAAGCAATATAAAAGATTACTTAGCTATCATTTAAGAAATTTACTCGTTTTGCAAAAATGTGAAAGAATCTCTCTATTTCCTTGTTGCATTCAGCACAATTCATTCTCACCAGCTACGTGGTCGCTTCAATCATTTTCCTTGACATAAATCGAGTAGTCTATGAATTCAAAAGCACACAGAATGAAATATATTTGCGGAAGCCCAGATTGAACATGGAGAAGAAAAGGAGACAAAAGAAAAATCATGAAACAGCAGTGAAAACAAAAAAAAACTTGTTTCCCCGTTCTAGAAGGCAAAAGGTATCCTTTTAAAGGATATGCTGCCGCATTGAAAGGAAGAGGAGACGAGAAGCTGCAGTAAAGAGATAGAGATGTGTCTTCTACACCTATATGTCTGCGGTCACTAACGTAGACAGAATAGAAAAATTGGAGCAGCAACAACACGTAGAATTTTTATAATGTATTGTTAATGAATAGAACAGCATGAGATCTTGCATGTGAATTAGTTAAGAATGAAATTTCATCCGTTTCTCCATCAAATAGCTACCCGGATAGAAACGAAAAAGGGTAGAAAAATTCTCGGAGAAAAGGGGATAGAGGCAAAATTAGGAATAAAGAAGCACTATTCTAATTTTGAAAATTCATACTTTTCCTCCTGCAGGGATTGTTTTTACTTTGTGGTGTAAGTATAGAAAGAAAAAGCTGCCTAGATTCTGTCAGCGAAATAGGTGAATAAGCGGTGGAGTGAAGGGAAATCAACATGCTTGTATTATAGCTATTGAATTCTTTTATATTATGAAATATTACAAAAAAACTTAAAAATTTCCAGATAAGAAAAAGTGCAACGATTAACTCTCTCTTCGTTTGATGTTTGCGAATAAGAAGGGAAAAGGACAAGTCCTTAAGAGTGTAATCATCCGTGACATTTCAATTCTCGGAGTATAGCACACCCAGTTTTGCCTTCAAGTCTCCGTAAGAACAGCAAGTGTAATGAACTCAAACTAGCTGAATATGGCCAGAGCATAAATTTGTGCTGGGAAACAACAATATGCTGGCAATCAGCTACAATTGAGCTGTTTGCCCTTACAGTTTACTAGTTGTCGCGTAAATGGAATATCTGCGAGGTAGAAACTTTGGATAATGCCATGAGGATGGCACAACATGATGAGTTGCGTCTGCTTGTAGTTGCAAGATTCAACAGGTTAGATTGATCAATTTCTGGAGTACAGTGATAAAACTTTAGCTCCGCTCTTTTAATTTGCTTATTCTGCCTTCATTTGTTTTGTATGTATAAAAGATTCTTGCTATTTTCTTTTAAGTGGTTGTCTTAAGTTTTCTCCAATTGGCATATTTTTTTATCGTCTTATACGTTGGAATATAATCATTTGGCCTAGGCAGTGTTTCATGAATATGCTTGCTAATAATCACGAAATTTGCTCGTTACATCGTCGTAAATAATCTGTGCTTATTATTATAAGATACTAGTATGTCCTGGGGTTTACTCACACTGGAAGAACAATACCGTATCGCAATCATTCACGGTGAGTCAACTTAGTTTTGATCAAAATTGTCGCATACCCAAGCATTATATTGTATACTATTTGCAATGTTTTTCTGAAGCTACTTGCAGTGAAAGACGAAGGACATCATTTTTAAACCTGTTATGATTATATTTTAAGTGTTTAGCAAAGACAACAAACGCATTGCAACAAATGTAACTGCTTTAGACTAAAACTATTTAAGGCAATAAAAATCATGCTTATTTTCTCTCGGAGAAGACTACCTATAACCGTTTTTATGCTAAACTAACTTTTCTGTCTTGTTTTATCACTCCCTTCATTAAAAATATATCTGCACAATTGGTTCAATGATGCAATCAGGCACGTTATCCTGATTCGCTTACCATGTAATTTGTAATTTTGGATATTATGAAATACGGATGAATGAATGTCACAATCAGAAGCAATAAATAATTTCGTAATTATGATTTTATTTGAAATATAATTAAACAGTCTTGAAATACTCTTATTATGTGTCGCTGTAGCAAAAGATAACTTCTTAGCTTTGCTCGACAACTAGATTGCATCATATACATCTCCTACGCGTTCAAAAATATATTCTTGTTCACTGGATTAAACAGCGTTATCCAATCTTAGTCTAATCTTTCCCTCTTAGTTCCAAACGGAAATTGTCCTCAATTATGAATAGTTAACAAGGCAGCATCATATACGCCTCATACGTAACCTGTTTTTTTGTTGGATAGTACATGGGGAAAGTAAATTTACACCTGCAATCACGAGTAACAACTCCTCTTAGAAATTGCGGAAAATACATTCTAATTCTCTAATTCTCTGTCTCATTTCTACAATTATACTCACTCAACAAATTGAAGAAGAAACTTTATTTTTAAATTTTGAATAGGTAGCATGCAGCCAATTACACTTCGCAGGTAATTATTCCCCTTTTATCCATCGTCTGCGTTGAATACTATAGCTCTGTAAAAAGTACTACCTACTGTGTAGTTATTCAAAAAAGAGTTTACACTTTCATTGTCCACATTTTATTTGCTACAATTATCGCCAAGCCGCTTCTTTATTTTTTGACTATAAAAGAAATCTTAAATGAGTATATAAAAGTTTTGTTTGCTAATTCTAAATTTCATAAATACTTTTACTTTGTCTTTCGGGGGTACTTTGTCTCTCAGTAGTTATTTCAGATTCATTTTGGTTCCCAGCACTTTTAATAAATCAAAATATGTTTAAATATACTTTAATTTTCGAATTCTAAACAATGCCACAATTGTATAGCATCAAAATACACGTGTTAGCAAAAATTTGTGTTTGTTTTATCTTGTAGCATTGTAACAAAAGCGCACAACAATGGCTTCTTTGTTCACTCCTATGTAGTCGTAGCTGTATTCTTTCTTAGCATTTTGTCCATCATGCTTCATGCTGGTTTTTTACTTTTAATTAGAGCTTGAACTCCACAAAAAACAAGCAAGGTATTTTACCCCTCGTGTATCACTGAAACTAGTTTCCGTGGTGTGAGGATGTTCTTAGTTTGGAAGAAAGTGTTATTTTTATACGCCTTAGTCGCCCATGTTATTCAGTTGCTATGTCGTGTGTAAAGATGATATTTATGTTGTTACCTTATCTACCTAATTGTTGCAATAAATGAATTGCGTGGTGGAATGTGCAAAAAAGATTTTGTGAGTAAAACAAAATATTTGTAAAAAAAAATTTCTGGAGAGAACTAATACTTAACGTCTTCTTACTTTAACTACTTATAGAAAAATGCTATCCTTGCCTGACAAATCTCACAAAAAGAACAGATAACCCCACTCCCAATATGAATGGTAATTTTATCCAACAATAAAAAAGTACCCTTGAAAAGAACTTCCTCCCTCACTTAAATCACACTCATTTTGCAGGTGTTAAGTTAATTGTCGCTACTCGTGCGTCGGTTGCATATGCGTGCATTCAAATACAATTCTAATCACTTCACCCTCAACTTACTACCGCACCAGGTACCGTTACCAATTAACTACTAGTTTCACGGAAATAATTCAAAAACAATATTTCATTCCGCAGTAACAAATAAACTTTTATTTCATGGAAAAAACCGTTGAATATGTAACGGAGCGAAAATAAGATAGCGCAAGACCTGCGCACAGGATCTAAAGATAGCAACCGTGTGATACTCACACACGATTGACACAACCAGAATGCTCAACGAGAGTATTAGTGTGTGTGTGAGATTAGATTAAGTTTAGTTAAGTTTTTCTAAGTTTTTAAGTTCTTTGTTTTTAATAGTTTTCAATGATCTATTAAAAAGATACATTTTCGTAGTTACCTATGAATTCTACTTGGAGAAATGTAATTAGGAATATTTATTACAGTATGCCGTAGAATATCTTAAGTAGAAAATATTATGATGAAAAGTATTTTTACTTTTTGTGTTTCACACAAGTTCCGATAGAAACGTACTATCGAATGTTTTATCATTGTGTATTCATCATATGGCTCATGTGTGTAATGGTATCCTTTTCTAGTATACGATTTTAGTCAATGAGCGAGATAAAGAACTTACGTAAGAACTATTAATGTAGTGTGCAAGTGCACACTTGAGGAAGAGAGCGAGTGGCAATGTAATGCAATTGTGAGATGAGAGCTCTCCACATTGTGTATCTGTTGCGGTTATGAAACAGAACTCATGGTAGTAACTTGAGATTCGTAGAAGTCAGACCTTACCTTGTTAAGTCGTTACGACAGAGCCAGAGGGAGAGACGAATAATACCTGAGAGTATGTCAGACCCATAGGTTGACTACATGCAGTAGTGAAGGTGAATAGAGGTTTTGACTGAGAATCGAGCTGGGCTGTCGACGCCCATAAGTTACGAGATTACTATTTTAGCAAGATCACTCTGAGGTTGATGAGCTTAGTTGCTCTAGTTTTTCGTTATTCTAATTCTATTTTCGATAGAAGGTTATTAAAAGATAAACGAATGAACCTAGTGAGATATATTTATAGAAAATAAGTATATCCA
>JADAQX010000497.1:0-37752 GCA_015476325.1 Cardiosporidium cionae
CGTTGAGTTGCAAAAAAAAAAAAAATAAAGTTAAAAAAGTGTGATTTCATGAAATGGTATTAGAGCTTTATAGGTTGGTTTTTAACTTTTATTTTATTCAAACTGTATATGAAAAGAAAAAAATAGAGAGAGAGAGAGAGTAACTTATTTTATAAACACATCTGGAGGGTAGAATCGCCTCCAGTGTTTTTGAGATGTATATAGAATCCTTTACACATGCTGCAGCTTTAGTAAAACAATATTAAAGAAAAAAGTGAGAGATTCTCTTCAGTGAAGATAGATGTATTTGTTGAGAGGGGGGAGAGGGGAGGGAGGGAAGATTTTATTTTATTTAGAAATAGAGAGAGTGGGTGTATATCCATCATTAGGTAGATGTATTTGTTGAGAGGGGGGAGAGGGGAAGGAGGGAAGATATTTTTTTATTTAGAAATAGTGGAAATGTTTCTTCTTAGAATAATTCTTCCTACTTTGATCCATCTATTACACGTTAGCTTTTCTTTATAATTAACAATAAAATGTAATTAACATATAGTGTTTCTTTTCTACTATTTTATACTTTGTTTAAGCTGTTTTCTTTTTCCTTGTGATACTTTTTGTAACGAATTTTTTTTTTTTTTTGATGGATGGAAGATTTTTTGCTTACATTTAGCAATTGTTTTTTATAAATTTGAAGGAAATATTTATTCTTGATTTTCATTTTTTCTTTTTTTTTCATGCATTGAGAATCCCTCTATGTTCAGCATGCGTTCTGCATGCAACAGTTTATAATTATTTATTATTATTTTTTTTATATAATTATTTTTACATTTTTTAATAATTTTTTTTATATAATTATTTTTTATATAATTTTTTTTTATTATTTTTTTTTACATTTTTTCATAATTTTTTTTATTATTATTTTTTATTATTTTTTTTTTGCATTTTTTCATAATTTTTTTTTATAATTTTTCATAATTTTTTTCTTATTTTGTGTGTTATTTCTGCAGTGTTATTGCTGATTTAGTTGTCTCAAAAGCTGAACAAATTCGTATACGCGCTCGACTTTCCTCTACACCTGAGCCTTTTATCTTACAGAAGTTGAGTGAATCTTATGAAAAAAATTCCAATGAAGGCGTTAACAAAGAAGTGTACGTTTTGAATTTTATTTTTAAAAAAAAAAAATTTTTATTGTTATAAATTACATACTTTAATAATTAAAAAAAAAACTCTGAATAGTTTTTATCATTTTTTTTAATGTAAAAAAGGTTTTCTTTATATATACATTAGAAGTAAGGATAATATTCCTATATACCAAATGAAGTCTATAGAATCAGAAGAGAGAGAGAGTTCAAGAGATGGAGAAAGTTAAGAAATGGAGGAGAGGTGGGAGAAAATTAAGAGATGTAAGATAGGGAGAGAGAAACTTCTACAGAAATAAATAGAGAGATGATGTTTTTGAGTAAATTAGATTACAATTCCAATTAAATAAAAAATTTCTTCAAGATTTTTAAAAGGAATAAAATGTATATAGTTCATGTGGATTTTTTTTTTATTTTTTATAGTATTCTTCACTGTTTTCGCCATTTGGGAGATTGTTTTAAACTTTTATATCGCCGTTTTATGGATAATCAAACAGCGACAGGTTTGAGTGCATCAAAAGGATAGGAAAGTAGGAGAGAGAGAGATGTTTATAGAGAGAGGTTTAGAAAGAGTGGATGGATAATTACAAGTCATTTTGTTGTTTTATGGAGAAAGTAGAAGAAAAAACGGAAGAAGGAAAATAATTTCTCAATTTTGATGTTTCAAAACAAAAGAATAGCTTCTCTGGATGCGTTTATTAAATTTAATATGTAAAAAAAAAAATTTATTTTACAGTCTCTATCTCTTTTTACCTCTTCTAATACAGTTTATCATTCTGAATTCCAAATTTTTTATTTTTTTATTTTTATTTTTTTACAATGAATGTTCATTTTAACTTATAACGAAAAGCAATCCATGGGATTAGAGAATGTGCCACTCTTTTGCCTTTGCAATTTCTTTTTTCTATTGAATTTTGCTCAAACTCTGCACATTCTCTACCATGTTGAAATTATTTCTTCTTTCCTTCTCTCTGTATATATGCCACACACAGTATGCAGAAATATGTGTGAAAATTTGATGAATTCTTGCCTTTCTACGGAAGATATCTCTCTACATTTCTTTATATTTGAATGGATTGTACAGGAAGGTTTGGGTAAGTTTGTGGGATGTAAGAGTTATTTACTAAGTTTAGAATTAATTAGTATGTTTTAATGCTTCAGAAGGAGAAGAGGAAGAGAGAGCTTGAATGGTTTGTTTTTGTGATTTAGAAATGAAAATAAAGTGAATATATGACCAAAAGAGTGTAGGAAGAGAGAGAAAGAAGAAAGAATTACAGAGGCATCAAATTGGAAATTATTGTTTGTTTAAAAATATAGAAATTTATTGTTTAAAGAATTTATAGTTTAAAAATATACAATTTTATTATTAATTTTAAAAATATACAATTTTATCACATGTTTCTCTAAGGTGCCTTTCCAAAGCCAGTGATTCAATTGGATTCTCCATTTTTGGCTAAATGGTTACAAAACAATAAAAATCTACCAGAATTAGAACTAGGAGAATATTATGTTATTTCTCGTCAGTATAAGCAGGTTTGTGCATCAGAAGAAGCTGCAATGAAAATTTTTTACAACTCTCTCTCTCTCTCTACAGCCTTCCATGCAGTGCATACATCTTTTGGGGAAGGAAAATTATGGGCAGAAATGAGGATTTTATATTTTTGAAGGGAATTTCTGAGTATATTTCTGCCTCAAAATTCATCTGCTCTGTAAGTAAAGCGTCTCTATGGGAGAATCCCATCGAATGGAAGTATTTTCAAATGTTTACAAATAGGTGAAGGTGTTTTCATAGTTTGGAATAGGGCAGCATCGTGTTAACTTTTCTTTACTCTCTTTTTATATATATTCTCTTTTTTTCTTTCTCTACTCTCTTTTTTTCTCTCTCTCTCTTTCTCTCTCTTTCTCTCTCTCTTTCTCTTTCTCTTTCTCTCTCTTTCTCTCTCTCTTTCTCTCTCTTTCTCTCTCTCTCTAACTTCCCCTCCTCTCCCCCCCACACACACACAGTCTATACACTCTTCCTCCTCCCTCCTCCCTTTTCTGCCTCCTCTTTTTTTTTCCTATAAACTCTTCTAACATGCCTCTCTCTCTCTCTCTCTCTACTTTTTTCCTACACTTTTCCTCACTGTGTCTCAGGCTGTTGAATTCTACTATAAGAAATCGATAGTAGAGTGGCAAGAGCATCCGTTGGTCCCCCTTCCTTCCATCGCCACGCAACCCTCCGTGGCACTTCACGCTGCATCCCCTTCATTTTACGATGTGGGAGAAGAAGGTGAAGGAGGAGAGGCTTTGTATGCTGCTTCTTCTCGTGGATGGCCGCGTCCACCGGAGGCAGCCATGGCGGCCTCACCACCTTCCTCTTTTACGAATGCGAAGGACACAGAGGGAATTCTACTCGGTGTAGAATTTCAGCCTGTGAAGGATCCTTTTTGTTTGCCAGAATCTCACCCCCTTTGGGAAACGTGTACACGTTGGCTACAACAAAATCTTCAAGAACCTTCTCTCTCCCATAGACGTGCATTCTTACAGAAAGCTTTAGAAGTTTCATCTTTACAGCAACGGCAAGGTACTGCTTTACCTACACTTGAGCAGCAGTCTTCCTACAAAACTCATCGTTGGGCTATGGCTGTACCTCGAGCTGCTTCTCTCACTACACGTGTAGCTCAGTCACGCTCTATGAAGCGTGGGAGTGGGAAAAGCATGTCTATTGTTAGTGGTAATAGTTCATTACTTATCCCTTCTTCCACCATTTCTGGAAATCCTGGTTGGTCTTCTGGTGTTTTCGATCGTACTTTACTGGAAAAAACTTTACGAGGGGTAAGAAATGCAATGTACACACATTGTATTTTTGATTTTATAAATATTGTTTTTATTATTTTTTTAAAAAGGGATTATAGAAACTCTCTCGTAGGAAGGGATGAAGGAGGGGAGAGAGAGTAGGAGGAGGAGGAGGAGGAGGAGAGAGTATAGAATATGAGGGGCAATTGAGTAGGTGCTGCAGGCGTATTAAATCCATCCGAGAGGAGAGACATCCTCCTCCTCTCTCTTTATTTTTTTATTTTTTTTCTGTGAAGATTTGGTTTTTAGAAAGGGAGGGTTGGCATTTTATTTTTTGTATATTTGAAAAAAGTTATTAAAAAAAAATATACATGGAATGCTGTAGTAGTTTTTTACACACCTATACTGTATTCAAAGTATATAGATAAGTGTAGAAGAGAATATATAAGATATGCATACTAAAAGAGAGGAGAGGGGGGAGAGAGAGAGGGTGTGTAGAAGGTGATTTCAGAATGTGTTTTTATTATAAAAAAAAAAAAAAGAGAGAAAAAAAAAAAAAAGAGAGAAAAAAAAAAAAAATAGCTTCTTATAGATACATGAACGTATATGCCTCTCTTTATATAAATTTAAAGGTAAATATTTCTTCACAAAGCATAGGCAGTTGCATGGCGTCTATGATCTTCTTTTAATATTTCTCATTCTCTTTTAATTCTATCCTGCCCTCTGCTAGCCTACTGTAACCCTCGTTTTTCATTCTTTTTTTTCTTTTTTCTCATGTATAATATATATTTTATAGACTCTATCTATTGGCTTTGTTTTTTTTTTTTTTTTTATTTTATAGTCTCTATCTATTGGCTTTGTTTTTTTTTTTTTTTTTACAGGTCAATCATCAAGTGGATTTATTGAGAGAATGTATGCATGTTTTTGTTGTCTATGCTTTGGAATATAAACTCTCAGCACCTGGTGATGATTCTTTTGATCGAGCTCTCTTTGAAGTTAATGAAACAACGGCAGGCAGTCTTTCTCAAAAAATGGTATACACTCTTTAGAAGATAATTTTTTGTTTTTTTTCATTCTCTGGATAGAGATATCCTCTTTTGTTTTTGTTTTTTTTCATTCTCTTGATAGAGATATCCTCTTTTTTTTTTTGTTTTTTTTCCTCATTTTTTAGTGTTTCTTTCGAAAGCGTGTGCCTTTCTATCCATTTTCTTTTTTTTTTTTTTTTTTTATGCCATTGGTTGAATGTTTCTCACTCAGTTTCAAGGGTATTCTTTATAGAGAAAGATTTGACCCACAACTAGGAGATATTTTTTATTGTTATATTCAGGGACCTTTTTCTGTATTAAAAGAAGTGATGATCGCTCTGCAGATATCTGTATGGAATCCAACGGATTTATTACGTATGCTCCATACGAAAGCCTCTGATATTCGTATGAGTCGTTATTTGGATACGGTGTTCCCATTTTTGACATCTGTGAAATTATTGAAAGAATTTGGTGTAATTCTTTCAGATCGTTCTGTAATGACGGTTGAATTGGCTGTCCAGGTAGGATATGTATTCAAAAAGAGGGCTTCCTCCATGGGGAGAGGATATATATTTTTATAATAAAAAAAAAAATCTTCTTTACGTTCTTTTCAATGCTTCAGTAATAGTTTGTGTTGAGACGGGCTATCTTTTACAGTCATTGTTTTTTAATTTAATTTAGAACTACTGCCTGTCTATTTTTTTTCAGTTTTTATGAAAGGATTCATTTTAATGCGTGAATTTCTGTTTTTTGACAGGCTTACCTCACATTTTCAGAGAAAAGCACCATTCTTGTTAATAACGCACTCATTTTTGAATCGGCGGTAGGATACGACTCTTTTAGTGTCTATAATTTGATATCTAGTTTGAAATTCTCTTTTTTATGCCTTTTTTAGACGTGGATAGACTCTCTATAGAGTTCTATCTTTGAGAAAGTGATTTATACATATTTTTAAAATCGTTTGTTCTCTCTTATTTGTCAAAGTTTGTAGTAGGAGAAAAAATGCTGCTATCCGAATGCTTTCACTAGGAGTAATATTTCTTTTTTTTTTCAGATTGAGAAATTGTTTAACGAAGCTTTGACAGATGTACGGAATTTGTCACTCCTTCCTATCTTGGCTATATGCCATCGCTACAGCTTGAGGCGATGGCAAACGGAGAGCGATGGCTTCCATGCGGGTGGCCCAGAGTCTGAAGTGGCTCCTGTCATTCTCAATTTATCGAATGATAATTTGAAGATACAAACAATTGATTTTTTTCTCTGGCCAGCCTATAGGATTTCAACGTTTGCTCTTCCTTGGAAAGATCTTATTTGCGCTTATATTGAAATCCTGGAGGTATGAAATGTTTTATAGTTCTTACCCCCCCCCCTTTCTTTGTCTAAAACATGTTTTTATACATGTTTTTAAAGTCCTGTCTAAATTGCATTCTTTGTTATTTTTCTTAAATGGGATTTAACAGGTTTCTTCATTTCTTACCATCACGGGTCTTACTGAAATGCATCTTAGGCAACTCTTTACATGGCTATTTCATAACTGGATAGCCAATTCTGATTCAAACACGAGTGATGATTCATTCATCAAATTTTTCCTTTCCTATGAAGCAAAGGGTGATTTACCTTATTTCAAAACTCCATCCTTGTTGAGAAACGTACCCATTTCGGACGTAAAACGTCAATATGTATTGGCCGCTGTCAGCGTATTGTTAGGGTTTTTAAAAGAATTGGAAGAATGCGCTCTGCAAGTACAGAGGCGTTTTCCACCTATAACAGGGCATGCTGAATGGAATGAACATGTTACCCAGCTACTTTTAGATAGACGGAATGAGCTTCTAAACTACGAGTCTACCATTAAAATTTCTCGATAGAATATGTATTTTTAACTCTATCAAAGGATATTATAATAATAAAAACGATATATTTTCCTTAAACAAAACTATAGACGGGCACAGCCTTACGTGCTTTGCTATCGTACGAACAACTCCACTAGTATTTGAAGAATTCCTTTTGCGGAAAATTTACTAAATGTTTCGTCTTAACGAATTTTTTGAAAGATTAGATTGACTGGGGATGAGAAGATTTGTGCCATCCCCCGGCAATGCTCTGCACATTCAGTTGTGCACATTTTAACCGTCAGAATTCATTCCCTTATTAAATTATTAGAGAATTATTAACAAATTAACCAGCAATTCGAATGTCGAAAGCCATTACTCATCCCTCTGCGGGGACGTGATGAAGTCAAATAAATTCTCAACATTTATATTTAGCAAGCAACTAGGTTTGCATTCAAAGCTCTCTACTTGTAGACTTAAATATTTGAAATCTGTATATAATGGCTGCGTAGTGCAATTACGTTCACTAGCTAATTCTGTGCATGACAAAAGAATCATCTTCATAAATTATATCTCTACTCGTAACCCGTGTTGCGATGACTCACAATACTTGGAACAATTATTTCGTTTCTTGAATTAATTTGTGAAAAGTTGATCTTTGGGCCTCGTCATGTAGAGTAAGCATTGAAAGGATGAAAGCAGCTTATGGCTCTTGCTTCATTTTTTGTTCATAAAAGTACGTAGCTGATGTACAGCAAGCTTTCCTGCAATTGATAGTATTAGTGCTACAATTGTTGCGCAGAAAGATTTTTAAAAAACATCTGGAAATTTTGCTGTTAGAAAAATCTACTCATGACAGCGCCATCTTGGGCCTTGCTTCGGATAGTTTCGTTAAAATTAGCGTAAATCATTTCTGCATTCAACGGACACTAGTATTGTTTCTTTGAAGAATATTAAGAATATCAGCTCATCGTATGGAAGCGAACCTTTATGCAAAGGACAAGGAAAATAAAATTAATCACTGGCAAAAACCTGTTCCCAATGTATCTTCTATAATCAAAAATTGCAGTTGAATTTTTTTGTGTGAAACTTTAAAACAATTTCTAGTTTATTGCTCCAATCGGTCAAAGTTCTATAACAAATCCTGCTATATACGTTGACTTCTTTGCATAAGTATCTTTTTCTCTTATTTGCTTCTGGGCATATCCATTATTTGAAATATCGTATCAATTTTTTGAAATATTTTAGATCATTTTTATGTAAAAATATCTTTTTTTTAATGCCTTGTAGTTGTCTCATGCCTGCATTGCTCTACTATCAAAATCCCTCTTGCGAAAATGGAAAACAATGACATGGAAGATAATTCAATGGAACAAAAGAAATCATCTGATGCAGTCACAAAAGGAATTCCCGAGTGAGAGCAACGTATTGCTTATTGAATGAACAGTCGAGTGAGAAATCCATGTTTCAATGCATTTATCATTACCACTATTGACCAGAGATTTTTCAAATGATTGAGTAGGGCAAAATTTACGCTGTGTGACGATCTAGCTATTTGAAAAAGAAGAGATCGAGAAAAAACAATGAAAATTCTCATTTAAATTTGTTACAGATGCTGGATTCCTGTAATAAGAAAGAGGATCTACGAAATTTTGTCAGATAAATTAAAAGCGGTGCAATATAATTTAGAGAAAAGTTCAAATTTGTCAAATTCGGTTGCCGCTGAAATTCGAGAGCATCTAAAAGGTTCAGTACGAAATATTTTTGCAAATTCACTTTACTGTTGGAGATGATAGCTACTTGCTAGAAATATTTTCAGTTATTCAAGTTATCATGCAAGTTAAGTACGGTTTTCTGATGTACTAAAAAGGAAATATGGCTTACGAGTTAGTTGAGCTATTATGTGTTGACTTTATCCATAAACACACTCTTAGAACTGAATATATCACAATGGAAATTCGTTGTACAAGTTCTAATTGGCGATTGCAAGGGACAAGGCGCAAGGTAAAGTTATCTCGATTGAATTTCAGGAATCCTGATTTAATCGTATTGCTATATTTTTTAACGCTTTGTTTTTTTCACCTTGAAATCCTCTTGGCTCATTTCCTTGTACCCATAACGTTTACACTATTTCCAAAAGTATACTATAGAAAAACTTACTTTTTATACTCTTAAATAACATAACACAAGAAAGCGCTCTTTTTATAATGTGATTCCAGGATGGGATATCGATGTTTTTGGGATGAATTACACGATGCAACAGTTGTCGAAACATTTAAGAATGTTAGTTCGAAAATTAACTTCAGCTAAATATATTTTCAAAAATTTCTTTGCTAACGTTTCATGCACTTCAATACGGTTGTCCTCTATCGATCTTTTATATTCGATTTAATGCGCTTCAGTTCAATGTGTGCAGGATTCAATATTCTGTGCAGTGACAGCATTTGGAGTACATGCTTTATGAGAACGCATGTCAGTTCAATCGGTCGCGTTTTATCTTGTAGCAGCATTTTACTTTGTACTTATGAGACTTTTGCACAAACTGCAATAATGCTTCACGCAATCATTACAATACAAATTTTATAATCGAAAAGATATTTACTGTAGAAAATATTTGCTATTTGAACTACTTTGGAAGGAGAAAATTATCTCTCCCGGTTTGGAATTTGGCACTGTCTATAGGAATATTTCATAAGGAATGAACAAATGGCTTGTTGAAGAATCTTCCCTTTGAGTTAATTCCATTGATGGGAACAGTGATGCGTACTTTTGTTTATGTGGCAAAAATAACTTCTATAAAGTTGCCAATTTCTCCATCACCGATAAATAAAATAACTTAATATATGTTGTTGAAAAAGAGACCTGTTATGTTATTAACGGAAGACCACAAAGCTTCATCTCTAAAAATTAGTTTTCTGTTGTTAGCATACGAAAGAAGTTAAACAAATGCAATGTTTTTAAGCAAAAGGAAAACTACTACACAGGGGAAATGGCCAATTTTATAGTAAGCAGCACCTAAGAGAATAATCTGTACGTTAGGCCCTTTTAATTTTACCATTCTTTCAAATATTACATCTTTTTAGCTTGAGCAGGAATCAATAAGCTTGAAAGTGGAAAAACTTGTAGAAACATATCGAATGTGATTTGACTATTTGCTCAAAAATATTTTCATCTAATCTTGAGCATTTCGCCCTTGCTAAAATCTTCCGATTCGATTATGGAAAAATGTTTACGATTGAAATTTTCAAGTAATCAAATACGAAAATAGGATTTTATTGATATATTTGGGATACAGAGAAGTGCTGATATAATAAAAAAAATAACCTTTCAGTTCATGTTGTTAAAAAATATTCCATAAACTATTCGAGTATCGGTTTTAAAGAAGAATAGTGAATTAAGCGGGAGCTGATGCCGAAATAACGAGCAAACCTAACCAAATCGAAGTCAGATGTGAAAGATATTGCTAACTATTCATTATGAATATCATTCAGTTAGGAAAACAGCTCTGCACCATTACTCCCAAATGCTCTTGTTCAAAATATATAAAGTTCAGTGTTACAAAATTTCTTAATATAAAGACCATTAAAAAGATTTTACTAATATAGTTGTAAAAAAACAAAGACTTTTAGGTTTTTTCTTTTACTGAAAAGAAATAGACACGCTTTTCATTATAAAAAATTGGATGATTAGCATTTTTCATCCTTTAACATAGCACAAAAACCTGCTGCACATTGACAAAATTAGGAATTAATACTCAAAAGTGATTGTAATCCACTTCTAGCAATGTCCTACGAAAGAAAATCTTATAAATGTAAAGAATATTTTTCATTTTATCGCTTCTCTGTAACATTACATTCGTTAAAGAAGCAAGGAAAGATACACTGGGCCAATGCTTCTTCTTACATGAGCCTTCGAAAGCAAATGCATCTGCTTCTAAGAGAAATATTTCCCCCAAGATAGCCAAGGTAAGATCAAGGAAAGGTCAAAAACGAATGGGAAAGTTTTTAAAAAATTTAACCCTCTAATACGCCCAGCAATGAAATTTGTAATTTCTATCAAGCTGAACAATTAATCTATGCTCTATTCCTTAAATCTCAAACATTTATGATTTCACCTTTTAAATTACTAAAACAATACTCCCAAGATAAATGAATGTAATAAAACTACCAAAAAGATAACAAAAATTATTAAAATATTCGGTGTAAGTGTACTACAAGAAAGATCATTTTTATATCTTCTACCATTTATTTATATATGTACTATAAAAAATATTCCATAAAGCTAATTACAACAAAAACAAAATATAACAAATAGCCTCCATAAATCAATAATACTAAGGAAGAGGCTGTAATAACCCAACGCACAACAAATTTACAACTTTGAAATTTCTTGGCTTGAATTTTCGCGTTTTAAAAGCAGCGATACAACGAATAACATCAGATATACCAGAAAGGAACTCGCCTGCGAAGATGGAAACAAGTCTCAAATTTAAACAACATTTTGACATGTACTAAAAGATAATAGAGTGTACTAAATTTATAAAGCAGAAACATCTCATTTGTAAAAAATACCCTGCAAGAGAAAAGATGAGTATGTACGTACCACTAAGCAGTAATTGAGTATCATTTGTCCATCTGGGTGTTTTTCTGAAGCATTTGCTATGGGAATAGCAAGGAAGAGAAACTGTGAGGCAGCATTGTATGTAATAATGTTTATAGGGATCACACAACAAAATAATAGATAGGAAAAATGTATGAATTATCTCACCATTCCAGCAAAAAATGAGAGAAAACCAGCAAGTTTTCCAAAATGCTCAGGAGGCTGCGAGTCTGCAAATGCATTCAATAATTTGTCCATAAATAAACAATAGGAATGAAAAGTAAATGCTGGTAGAACCATTTTCCTCAGATAATTTGTACACATAGACAAAACATACACACTGTCTATAATAATATAAGAACAAGAAATAAAAGTATCTTAGTAGGTCCACTTACTTGAAATGAAGATGTAGAGTGAGGTCATTACCCAGGAGGTGTAAACATAAGTTAAAAATAGGGTAGCATACTGAAATGCCTCAGAATCAAATAATAATGTTGAAAAAAGCAACAAGGACTGGGAAAAAATATAACACAAAGCAAAGAACACAATACAATTTTATACGTAGGCATTGATTCCACACAAAGGAAGATTAAAAGCACCTTGCAACTTCGCTCTAGACTATACCAACCTAATGATATGAAAATACAAAGAAATCAAATAAATTACATAATAAGCACTAACTGTTATCTCAAAAATACCCATCATTTTGAGATGAGATATTCGATCCGAAAGAAAGCCAAGGAAAATACAGGGGATAAATCGCAGGGGTTCAAGTAAAACTGTAACCAAGAACATTCAAATAATTTGAGGAGAGCACAAGAAAATTGTTTAGCACCACGTAATTCTATTTACAAATAGACTGCAGTCTTACCCCATAAATAATAAACATGTTCCATCTCTTGATAAGCAACTGTTTGAATATACTTTGACTGCAACATGCACAAGGAAACATAATTTACATGAAGGTAAATATATCTAGCATTTCTTCATACAAAAATATCACATTGACAACTTTGTTACACAAAATAATTACTTCACAGGAAACGGCATTGCCCCCCTTGTCTTCGTCAAGGAACAGCATGGCATAACTACAATAAAATATAGTATAACTCGTCGGCAATAACGTACTCGATAAACAAGTATCGCAGATAGGGGAAGAATAAGTATATAACTAAGACGACCAAAAGGTTGGAGCCAAATTTTCAAAGAATTAAAAAAGGCTTGGCTACAAAAGATGGGCATAGCAACTTCGGTGCTGGGACTCTGGCAGGGAATAGGAACTACTGTATGTTCAACTGCGCAATCATGAGAGAGGCTCTTAACTACAGTCGCATAATTGATTTGATCGTCGAGAGGTGCGTTGGCAATGGCGGCAGAAGTAAACTTTTGTTTTTGTTCTAACGTGTTGCTGCCATCAAGAAAGCTGAAGCTCTTCATAGGCAAGTAAAAAATAACTGCCAGAAGAGTTATAATAAACCAAACAGTGGAGATCATCCCAAAATATAAAAGAGAACTCCATTGATTAAAAAAATGATGCCAAGACTGGAAAGCTATAACAGGAATAGCAGAACTTGCAGACATAGCAGCACCAAAAATTGATAGCACGGTGCCTCTGTGCTTTCTAAATAAACATACGGAAGATGCTATAGGAAGATACAATAAATCAGTACTTCCGCCAATTAAAGCAAGCGCAGGCACATAAAGTGACAACGATTGATTAGATGCGGCAAAAAGTAAAAAACCAATAAAGCGAGCAGTTAATCCTAAAATAGCAGTATTCCGAGGTCCCCAGAAATCCAGGATTATCCCAGAAACGAAAGAAAAAATCAAACTAAACGAGGTCGCTACTGTCAGCAAATTGCCAATATGGTACTCTTGATTTTTCAGTTCCTTGTAGGCGTTCATTTTTAATAAAATTTCGCGAAATCCTCCAGACCAGCCCCAGTATATGCACCCGCTAGTAAATATTAACAGAACATAGATAGGGAGTATCAACCAATGTTTCTTCGGAATAAATTTGGTGCTTCCATCATGAAAGGAACGAGTAATTCTGGTCATGTTATCCCTCTGAAAATGTTGATCATGAAGAACTGATGCAGGCCCATCAGAAACAGATTTCTCTTCCTCGGTTAATGCGGTACCAGCTCTGGAAGGATATACGACGCCATCTGGATGTAATTCCGGCGCAACAATTTGAGATTCATCAAACGACAAGCTAATAATTGCGTCCGCTTGTTTCATCAAGCAATTATTCGTCATCCCATTAATATTCATAGTATCTGATATTACATCAAATCCATTTGCTTCCACATGCAAAGCAGTCGATGACGAAAGCACTTCCTCATGATGAACAGCAGGAAGTTCGACTGGGGACGACGACAGAGCATCCACATGCGTCGTTGCAGCAAATTCGGTTATTCGCATTGCCAAATATACACTATTAATTAAAATGAGCACATGCAACACTCTAGCAATGAAATTTAACAAGACTCTAAATCAACAAAAAGCATGACAACGCAACAGAGATCGTAAAGAGAGATTCCAACGAACCAGAATCTTAGTGAAAGAAAGAAGATACGAAAAGCAGCTCTGGTAAAACAGAGCCAAAAAATTCTACTTTCTAGACAAATAGATAATTGCATTCGAATAATCATGCTGCCAATGATCTCTAGCAGAGGTTGACATGAGGCTTGCCTGTTGAGAACGCGGCCAGTTCATGCCTGTACAGCTCCGAATTATGGCATTTATAGATTTTTAAATAGAGCAAGAATGTCTAAAAGAATTTTCAAAGCTAGTTCAGCCTTGTCATGCGGGTATACAACTGGTAATGCAACCGACAGAAGTATGCTTGTATTTCAGAGAATTTACCGCTCATGCTCTGAAAAACTGATATTTTGTAGTAACAAATTGAAGCACACTTTGCCGTTCGTGCCTCCACCTGTTTTTGCTAATAATGCAACATCCCTGCTTTCGAAACAAGATTAGACTCGAGTGTCTATTACTACATTTTTTGAATGAAATGATCGGTAGAGACGTAAGTATGACCCTAAACTGACAAGAAGTCACTTTTTGTTCTAAAAATTACCATTTATCAAAGTGACCCTATAAGTTTGAAGATAAATTATAGCAACACAAAATTATTCGGACCATTTTAATCCAAATAAAAATTATGCTATTATCTATATATGGCAAAATAAAATATCTGTCATACAAAGGTGGCGATTTTTTTTTCTATTTTTTCTCAATGCATTCTTACCATCAAAATTGAAGTACGACATTCTTTACACAATCAAACGTATTATTTCAAGTGGAAATAATGTGTCAATATACGATTTAATAGATTTATTAATAGGATAAACAATTGGGACTACCGATGATTTTAAAAATACATTATTTCACATCTTTTGATGGTATCATGCAGTTTTTCATTACGTGAGTAGGTTGGATTTCGCTTTTATAACTTTGATTAAGCGATACTCTGAACATTCTTTTAAAAAGAAATGATGCTTTTTCAGATACATTATTCAAAAAAGAATGCAATCAAAACAAAAAGAGATACCATTAGTGCTCAGAATATGTTCCGCTCATTGATGACGAGTTCGAAAGGGAAAATCTTGTATGCGACATACCTTCCATCCTGATAAAACTAAGGGAACAATAAGATGCATATATTATTATCTTTATGCATATATTATTATCTTGAAGCTAAAATTTACACCGGTAAACTGCCAGACATGTCCTAAAGGTGATACAGGAACTTGTCCGTTTTGTTCTCGTGTTAATTTTCGTAACGTAAAAAATGTAAAAACACAAAAAATATTTAGTAAATAATCAATTCTAAACCGTAATCATGGCTCTATGTCATGATTTACCAGCATTAAGTCAATTATTTAGGCTGCTAGTTTGAAAGGATAAATGAAAAGCTGAACAATACAAAAGCAGCCTTTACATTTTTATGGATTTACATCTTTAGCAAAGTTATATTTAACAGTCTTCGAATTTATTTAGACTCGTTTGTTTCGTGCAAAAAGAAATTCTGAGACTAATGCTCAATTTCTCCAATACACATTACTTATTTTGCACAGATAAGAAAAACAGCAATGTATAACTAATGTACACCTTAGAGTGCATTCCATACGCGCACAAAACGAAAACAATGCATTTTCTCATAGTTTCGCCGCGATTACAATCCCTACGTCTCGCGTGTCTCCTTCTAGTTACGTTTTAGCACCACCAAGAAAAAAGCGAACTACGTTTGCTTATTGAAGTATAAAATCTCTAAAGTATGACCATATAAAAAAGGAGAAGCTAAAACTAATAAAAAAGGTAAAAAGCACGCAGTAAGAATAAGAAATAAAACTTATCTTTTCCTAGAGAATATATGCGAGTTAAGTTAATCCAGATGCTCACTGGTGATACAATTGCAATAAAGTTACACTTTGTTGTAATTTCATTATGAAATGAATCTGCGCAAGCAGGGGTTCAGTGAAGTTGTAAATGTTATCAATGCCGTTAATTTTTGCTTGTTAGGACTTCTTTTTTGGCATAAATGGTTTACATGGGACAGTAAATGGTTTCGGAAACGTATTATTTTGCGTAGCTTGCAAAGTCATTTTTGAATGCCAAAGTAAATCCTTTCATTTATATTGCAGACAAATAAGTTCTTTTTCTATGAAATAGCTCTTTTCATTTTGAATTGCTTATTCGGCCTTCTCTATATTTCCAAATTAATCGTGAAATATTTCTATTGCTTCTATGAAGAAATTGTATTTTGCTTGTGCTTAAAGATTTTTGCAGTTGTTTTGGGAATAACAGAAGGAACAAGTTGCATGAGGTGGTAGTATTATTTTATCGAAGCTGATTGTATATCTGCTATTTCTTACCATTTCAACAGGTTTATTTCTGGTGGTATTAGTATATACAGGTAGAATCATATAAATGGGCAAGTCACTAATTTCGAACCCCAACAAATTAATTCACTTGCAGCAAATTATTGCGAATCGATGCTGTGACAATACTGAAGCTACAACAAAATGAGAGGATTTTTCGCCATCAACTATGAAGTTTGATTGCTGAATGTTTGACCCCCCATCACCAAGTCAGTTTGGCTCAGTGATACACTAGTGCGAACGCTTTTTTGTTGCTCGCCTAACACAAGGTGGTTAACCGTGAAAAGCGCTCTTCTGCAGAACCATTTCATGCTGAATCACCCTCCTCCATCTTCTCTCATTGAACGCGAACTATTTCTTCTTTCTGTCAACAAGTTAAAATTCACCTTTGAGGCGTGTAGCGTTTTCACACCAACCAAACAGAGTCAGCCCAAACTTTATGATTTCTTTCTCTAGCTCCTCTCCTGCTTGTGTTTTCTTGTTTTCATTTCATTTGTTACTTCTATAAATCAACTTCTTTCTCTTGATACTCTCTCTTCTTTGTACTACGAGGTCTTTACTTTCACTGCTTTTCTGCTCAAATAATCCGATTGTGATTCCTCAGCTTCTGGTGAGTTCTTTTGCTTTAGAGTATTGACTTCTTGTAATTCGCAGTCCCGCTACGGAAATGTGTATTTTTTAATGATGTGTTTTGAGAAGAACTTGGGATCATTCGTCTGCCTCATTTTTAATGAATAGAAGAAAATTAATGATAATTTCTACTTATCTACTTTCTTTTATGCCACCCAGTGGCTCCTAGTTGATTTTTATTTTTATGGAATGTAAGGCTCCAATCTGTTTTCGTCTATGTTGAGTGCTCGTATTACGCTATTCTTGCCAACCTATTATACCATTTTGTCATCTGAGAGATAATTCATCGGGTGTACCAATCAAATGCCTACCCTCATTTTTCAAGAGTACGTCAACTTATCGCTTTTTCTACGCTAATTGCAACAATTTTAAGTAAAAGCACTTTTTCTATTTTGACCCCCATAAAGATTGTTTAACAGTTTTGTCGAATTAGTTTCTCTCCAACTGTGTAATCTTGTTGAACGCTACGTATGTGATTGAAAAATTGAAATTAGTGAGAGTGATATAGCTTATAGAGCTGTAGAATACTATGTAGTTTTACGCAATGGTAGTGATGCATATGGTTTGTGGTATAGTAGGGAGAAGCATAGGGAACAATGAACTTTTTTTACATTACTCCATGAAAATGAGTAAAGTGTTCCATGTACTCTTCTTTTTTAAGTGGGTTTATTTCCTTTTCCTAGATATCAGAAAGAAGCATTGTTTTTGTGAAACCAACTTTTTTATGTTTTGTTCTTAAATGTTTCATCTTGCGAAGTGCATTTAAATAAATAGCAAATACTTTGTAAAGAATAGTTGAGAATCTTTTAATTAGAATTTGCTACCTTATGCATATTCTGTCAGTATTAGGCATGCCATTATATCATTGAATTTTAAGAAATTTTTTTCTCGCTATATCTGGATGTGAACATAAATTAATCGCATTCATTGTATCGTGTACCTTTATGCTTGAGAATTGCTGTCTATTCAAAACATGATTTTTGTTTGATTCTTCAGTTAAAAGATGGATCTCTACGTAACTCATTTCATGCCCTCTGTTTTCACGGTGAAGGATGTCGGTGCTGAAAACTTTATTGCCGAATATTCGAAGCATTTAAAAAATTCAGGAAAATTTGAATACCCTAGCTGGGCTGATTATGTAAAAACGGGTGTTGCAAAAGAATTGGCTCCTTTGGATAGTGATTGGATTTATGTACGAGCTGCTGCCATTATCCGCCATTTGTACATCCGCCCTGACACGGGTGTAGGGGCGTTTCGAAAGGTATTCAGCAGTAAGCAACGTAGAGGTGCTGCACCCTCTCACAGCCGAAAAGCTTCTGGTAAAATTGTTCGCTATATTTTGAAGCAATTCAAGGTGCTATCCTATGTTGAAGAATCAAAGAAAGGGTACGCCATTTTTTCACCAACTATTTGTTTTCTTAGGCACAAATTAAAAAACTCGTTTTTTACAGAAGGAAAAAGTATGAATGCTTACGAAGAGGATGCTTTGTGTCAGTGCTAATTCTTATATTTGGCTAATTGAGGTATACTGAAATCCAATTTTTCTTATCTTTAATCTGCTATTCAGAGGTTTCCGGCTAACAAAGGAAGGACGACGTGAATTAGACACTGTTGCGCGCCATTGCAATTCGGCTTGAACGGTAGTGATAAAAAAGGCGTTTTCATGCTTTCAAGTGGGTACCCTTGGAGTTTGAAGATGAAATCTACTTCTTTCCCAGTTGCTTACTGGTGTGCGAATATGGCACCTTTTAAATGCTGTGAACTGCCTGCTGTGGCAAACTTTATCGGTTTTTTCTAACCAATAAAAGCAAACTATTTACTGAAAGCTTGTTTTTCCTGCTAATTTATCTCTTAATCTAAGAGCACGCACGGTATTTCTTAAAGTGAAAAATAAGATTGATGCATCGAAAACACCTGCTGGCTGCCTCAATTTAAGGTTTTGGGTAACATTTTATTTCTTACGAACACTCTGTACCTTCGCAATGTGCCCTTTCTTCCACTATGTCTGCCCATCCCATCATTTAGAAAATGTTATAATATACCAGCTGTGCAGCTAGTGTGTTCCATTAAACGTGTACGTATCTAAAGTTCAACTTTACAATCCGATGCTCTGCTTCCTAACATTGAGTATTTATTTGCAGCAATTCATTGTATTCCTCTAAAATATTCGTTGCATGATATAAAACGGCTATTTCATAAAGGATATCAGTCCTTTAATGGAAATTACCCGCTTTTCTTACTTTGCTCTCGTAATGAGCGTGTACGCAGCTAATTGTGCCATGAAGGAGCCAGCTTAATCATTGCGTGTCAAAATCAAGTAGCATTTTAAGAATATGCGTGTGTAGTGATACATGTACATCAATTAGTTTTGGCTACAATAGCGTAATTCTATCAAGACTTTGCGTAGAAACCGTACATTTATTGTTTTGGTAGCTGTAGTAAAATTTAAATATCCCGATCGACAACGCGTCCGAAAATGCTATAAATGCTCCAAAATATTTTGAGCAATGCAAGTATAATAAAACTACGCATAAGAAACTGGAGGATATTGCGCTTAGAAGTGCCTGTGTCTTGATCACAAGTAGGAGCTATGCACATATCAGGGATGGATCCTTTTCCTTGAAGGCTTGCGGGACGATTTCTTAGGAAAGAATGCCTAACTTGAGGGAATGTAGGTATAGAAGAATGCGATCGTAAAGCCGATGGCCTTGATGAGGGGTTGTAAAATTTTGGTTTAAAAATATTAGAATCGCATAAATTGCTTTGATCGACTCCTAGGCGCGAATTACGCTTCGGTGTTGCTAAGAATTGCTGCAGAAGAGAAGTGTTTGCTTCTGTAGTGCAGTGCGTCATTTTAGGAGTATTTACAGACAAATAATTGGCTGTAGAGGTAGCAGGGTGTGCATGATAGGTATGCTTGGGTGTGCTTGCAGTAGATTTGACCACTGTAGAGTTAACAGGATGCGCATGATAGGTATACTTCGGAGTATTACTAGGGGTCACTTTATTAGAAGAACGAAAATTTATTGAAGAGGCAATACGGCTATTACGAGGGGTTGTGGCAATAGCACCATTCCCTGGTGCATTCAATCTGGCTGGTTTCTGTAAATTTGGATCTCCCATTATTAAACTGTTTATACGAGTATTTTCATAGGATTGCTGGGATTCGGCTGTAGTCCTTAGTGGTGTCCCAGAAAGTTGACTTATTGTCATATTTTGATTTTTACTATAAGGCCATTGAATTCCAGATACCCTACTATCTGAATTGTATGGAGTTAAATTATTAGTAACTTCTCGATCCATTGACGAAAGTGGAATGACCGGATTGTTTCTATTATAAATAAAAGAGTTCTTATGAGAAATGCCAGGGATTTTGGAGTGGCTACGCACATTTTCAAACATAAAGGATTTAGCCGAAACATCTTCAGTGGATTTCATAACATTCGAAGGCAACGATTGCACATTTGTGCTAGGAATGGTGAGTTTAGGCCGATATCCCATCTTATCAGGAGGTAGCCAGGGTCTCATTACTTGGCTCCTCTTATTTTCAATTATTTTACGTTTCGGATTGGAAAAGATATCGCAGGATTCTTCGTAAGCCTCCCCTCCCATGCCCATATTTGCAATGAACATAGCATTATTTTCATTTACTACCCTGTTTTTGCCTGCGAAAAGTGCTTGCCCTGGGTCCGTTTGGCTCTCAGCAAGGAGTTCCTCAGCAGTCATTGCATCAATACTTTTTACAACTTCCATAGAGCGATCATGCATGCCACGCAATACATGTGATGCCCTATATCCGCAATTTGAATCCAAAAGTTGGAATATGCCATCTTTGTAAGGCTGATTCGCATATAATGAATTCACTGGTATCGATTTCAATGGTACCCTAGAATTTCGAAAAGTAGCCCGGGATTGTCTAAAATGAGAAGTGGAATCTCGGCCATAACTGTTACCCAACGAATTAAATTGACGATAGCAGGATGCGCTTAATCGAGATTTTCCAAGAGATGCTCGGCCCAACGTTTTTCGAGCATTTTCTTTAGCAGAGCGTATTGTAGCCTGCGATAATGCTATTCTCCTCGCTAGCTTCTCAATACCATCACCCCTCCGAAGAAAATGGTACGGCGAAGAATCTACCGGCGCTTCAGCGACGATTTTTGACTGACGGAACTTCATATTTACTTTTTAGGAGAATATATAGAACTTCCTGAAAGTTTAGCCAATACAAAAAGCAGAATACCTTGTTATCTAGAAAGCTGTTGAGAATAAAGCGAGAACTGTACAGTTGAGACAGTAAAAAAAATACTAAAAAAAGAATATTTATGATCTTATTCGAATTGGAATAAAATAGAATGACGAACAAAGGAGAAGTGGCATATAATAAAACTAGAGCGAAACACAATTCAATTTAGCGACTGCTCTTACGTGATCTAATTTAGTAAAAGCACAGTAAAGTTTAGCAAGAAAATTGGCTCAAATTTAAGGAATCTATCCATCAATACAGGAAATGTAAATTCCCAACGTTATAGATCATTTTCGAAGCAAAAAATTGCGGCGCCACCTTGCTTTGATTTACGAAAAATAGACGTTTTGAGCAGTAAAGAAAACAGACCATGCAACATTTTAATTCAACTTGAAATTGAAACCATCGAAAAGAAGTGGTGTGCCCGACCATCAGTAAGCGATTTATTTACTCTAAATAAAGATTACACCGGTAGCACAACGTGAAGCAGATTGAATTTAAGTTTTGCAACGGAGTAAATGAAAACGACGGTATTCCGTTCACGCGCAAAAAGTTAGCAAACAGAGGATACCCACATTAAGATACAGCAGGTCCAATGCTGGCCAAGAATCTCGTGACATGGATACTTCGACGCTTCAGAGACGGCAGATAGTCAGACACATTAGTAGCTCAGCGTAAAAAAAGTGAAGACATCGTTGGATGGTACACTAGCAGGATAGAAGCAAAAAGAATCCTCATTTTCGGAAGAAGCATAGCGAGAATAGAAATTTCAAGCCGCAGTTTTGATGAAAATTCGAAATTAAACTTACACTTTTTTGAAATAAAGTCATGCTGTCTGTCTTTGGTTGTGCAAACAGTGTAAGAGATGAAAGACACTCACATTGAAAAGCGAACATCACGAGAAAATCAGTCGTTTCCCAAACGTGCACCCAAGTACTTACCCCCCAATATGTGAAGTGGCAGCTCTACCACGGGCCGGCAGCTCAACCATGGGCCGCTCGCTCGCTCGCTCTACCGAATAGTGCCGATATGATATAAAAAACCAAAACGATACAGGGTAAAAGCAATGGAATTACTGCCTCACTAATATGTGAACATGCTATGATCGGTACTTTAAAACACCATTTCCATTCACTAGAAAGGATAAAGGAGGTGCTAAGTATTAAGCATTGGTTACTACGCAAGATGGAGAAAATATAACAAAATAGTGGAGGGAAGTTCAAAAGAATAACAATTTTGCTTTGTTATTCAAAATCTCAAGTCTGCATAAAGCGAAGATCTTCATTCTATGTCTTTTCCGTTATGTGCAAACTCGAGAAAGATATATTACAGCAACTCTACAAATATCAAGCAATTTTGGACAGACTTCGCCTATTGTAAAAAGTTTCTATAGAATATTTTCATTCACAAACTTGATGCACCTATTTTTTTTTTGGTTGTGCACATTCTATCAAGAATTGCTGTGCAGTTTTTTCGCATTAGATATTACCACTCCAATTATTGAATAAAAGCTGCAGAAAAAAATGATACAGCAATAATTTTATGCTTGATTGATTCAACAAACAAAATCACCACTTGCATTTTTCTATCATTTATGCTACGATTGATTTTGTGCCTATTTGATATATAAAACAACTTGGTAAGTAAAGAACGCGTAGCTAAATGAAAGACGAAGCGAGATTACTGAGTAGCATGATTAAATCGCAATGATTTAAAAACAAACTCTATTACAGAAATGCTTAATACAAACAAATCGCCAAATTTTACCGTAGTACACAGATTGAAATAACAGGTCATAAAGATATAAAAAGCCGCATCCAGCGTGTAGTAAATTGTGAACTGTGCACTGAATTTCTATATGTCTAAACTGATTAACAAAGTGAGGAGTGCAAATGGAATTTCTTGGTTACATTTCATATTCTAGCTTGGAAGTCCCTTTTATTTCATTTTATAGTGAAGCGTTTTATTGGTGAAAAGAAAACGTATAGTGCTTGATGTAACAAATACAACATTACCAGAAATATGGGGAAAATCCCATGGTATCAGCCCCTGATAAAATTATATTAAAGCAATTGATAGTATCACGATTATACGATCGAAATCTTTTTTCCTCGCAATTTTCCGGGTTGTAGCATTAATTTTTTCCTAAATGAAATATTTAGTTGAGATGGCATTAAATACTCGGATTTGAAAAACAATCGGGAAAATGCATTGACAAAACAATAAATGCGTTTATTGAAACGAATACAACAGCCCCGCATTTATTCCTTGCAGCCTATATCTAAAGCCTGCTTACCTATTTGGGTTTCTCACTTAAAATAGTGTAACTATCAGTATATAGGAGTCCATAATCATTCAATGATTACTAGTGAAGGAAATGCATAAATTGTTCGGAAGCAATTGTTTAAGCTCGCTTAAATTCTTTATTCAAGCCCAGGCCACTACAAGTTTCAGGGTTTATATTTGTGCTTATGCATTCTCGGCTTAAAAATTTTGTTTTCTCGAGTTTGAGCAGCAGAAAACTATTCAAATAAAACAATGTTTTGAAATTTCCACGAGCAGGCTGCGCATCAAACAAAAACCAATAATTGCAGTATGAACCGCTGGTGCATACTTGCACTTGACATATTCTATATGGTAGAATCTGTCTTAGAAATCTCGGTAAAAGTTGACCAAAATTCCGAGAAAGTGGAGGTTAATCGTTTACAGGAGGCATCCTCAGCGACTATATGCCATACCTCCTCACACAGATGTTCAAGAAAAAAGGCATCGTGACTGACTACAACTACACCTCCACAAAATGTTTTTAATGCTACCAGAAGCGCCTATCAAATTTATGAATATACACATGGAATTTCATGAGTAACAACAAAAAGGAAATCATTGATTCAGTTAGGTACGCACATATATAAGCATGTCATAACCCTCACAGTGTACAGTACAAAATAGCTCCTGGATAAATATCATAAAAAACGAGTATAGCATTATATTTCTAGAGCACGGATGACGCTAATTAAAAGAAAATCCTACAGCTGACAAATATGAATAAAAATTATATCAACTTTTTATGATTTTTTAATTTAGTTATTTTTACTTGAATGGCATCCATATCAAGATGATTGGTAGGCTCATCCAGGATCTGCAGAAACATAAGCAAAACTATTCCTTGTTAAAGCATTGACTACAATAAATGCAGATTTAAGACAGCTGCGGGTTTAAATAGGAAATGAAATACATGAGAAAGTATAAACCAATGGTATGTAGTATGCAAGAAATCTTTATGTTTCATTCCTTTTTTTTTCATGAATTACAAGATTATAAGGAAACACATAAACTTTCAAGATATAAAAAAAAGCCTTACCGTAACAAAAGCAAAGTAAAATGAATGCAAAAATATAAATAATTACATTGATGCAATACCCATTTAACAAAAAAAATAAGGAGAAAAAAAGGAAATCTCTACATAAAAAAAAAGGGGAAAAATTCTACCCCACGCATCACTGTATAGACACTCATCCAATACGAAATAAATAACCTCAAAAATAATCAAAAGACACGAGTAAGAAAATACAGAAATAATCATAGAGGAACCGTCAGTAGCCTCATTCCAAAGGGTAAAAAAATCAAAAAATTTTAAAATTATAACATATACATACATTTTTACAATTTATCAATGTATATACAGCCATCCCACTTTACCAGTAAATTTGGTTTTCTGTAAGCCATCAATGCAATACAAACACGAGATTTTTGACCTCCAGAGAGTACATACAATGGTTCCAATGAAAGCATTTTAGTAATACCAAAACGACCCAGAAAATTTCGTGCTTCCTCATCTTTTAAATTTGCTTCTGGATAGCTAAAAGGCAAGACATAGAGTCACAAAACAAAATAAATCCCATGTATAGTACAAAATTCTAGTAAAATAGGCAAGAAAAAGAAAAGTTTCACAAAATGAGAAGGGAATAAAGCAATGCATTCTTATGCTTAAGCATCAGGAAAAATTTTACAGAAATTAGTTATGAAACATCGATGTTTTATTACTGAAAATTATGAGGTTTTTTATAAAAGTTATGACAAGGAATTCTTTCAAAAATAAAATCCACAGGCCATTCCCATCAAAAAAAAATTATAGGACGTTCAATCTTTAGAAAAGTGCAGCCACATCCCCTTTGTAAAACATTCTATAGTTAAAAGTGATTTTAATTATATTTTTTTTAAAATAGTAATGGTGATGCTATCAGAGATTAGGTAAACAAATAAATACAAAAGAATAGAAGAACAAGAAAAACATAGCTATGCATTAAGAAGAAACAAGAAGAAATAAAAGAATTTGAGTGAATTCTCTCTGTTTCATTATAAAAAAAAATTTACGGCTTCACTAAGAAGATAAACCATATCGGTTTTTGGTATGCTTATAAACGTAATTGTAAATTATTTAATGAATTCAATCAATTAAATAATTTACACTATGCATATCTAATTTTTAGCCCTATAAAAAAGATTAACAAGAAGAGGAGTGCATCCAGCACTTTAAACGTCTCAAAGGCAGGCTGAACATTATTAAAACATCCACATTTATGTTTTCCAAGTCTTACTCTATCTATCGTTTTCTCATTTTGAATAAATGAAACACATCGCTTTAATATCCCTTTCCTTCTCCAACAAAGTTGTCTCTTTTCTTCTTTTTTTCAAAACACTGAGGAGAGAGTCATTGAAATTATTATTTTCATAATTCTTAATGTTTTCATTGCGTCCTTCTCCATATCTTCCCTACTCTGGCTCTCTATCCATTCCTCGCACGTTTCTCTCCACCCACCCACACATTTCTAATAAAAATTATACTTTCCACATCTCTAAATTTATTTTATATCCAGTAATTTCTACCGTGCTTGTAATTGCTGAACAGCTGTTAAAGTTAAATCTAATTGATCTACATGCTGCTGTGTGTAGAGGCCAATCCGTAGTTTGCTACTTCGACTAATACGTCCAGTAAGAGGTTCAATATTTCCAGTAAGTAAAGAGAGTAACGTCGATTTTCCACTACCATTCACACCACATACCTAAATAAATACATATATAATTGAAAGTGACAACAATAAACACAAAAAGAAAGTAAAACCATACTTAAGGTGAGGGTATTGAGAGTACAAACATTTTAATTAAAATATATATAAAAAAGAGACTACGCTTGACTCGGTCTACTCTGTTTAGTCTGTATCGACTCTCGTTACTCTCTCTCTACTCTCTGCTCTCTCTACTCTCTCTACTCTTTACTCTCTCTACTCTCTCTCTCTCTACTCTCTCATCTCTCTACTCTTTCTCTACTACTCTTTATTCTCTCTCTCTCTACTCTCTCTCTCTACTCTCTCTCTCTCTACTCTCCCTCTCTACTCTCTCTCTCTACTCTCTCTCTCTCTACTACTCTCTTACCGCCACGCGAGAATCTAAGTCGACGTTGAGATGCACATTCTTCAAAATCCATCGAGAGTTTTCTGTAGCATTCTTTCCATCATAGCAAAAGGATACACCTTCCAGCTGTAAAACAGGAGGAGAAATGTTTTCAAAGGTGTCTTCAAAATCAAAATGTGTGGAGGGATCGTTCAAAACATCTTCTAAATTTGGAAGTTTATTGAGTGCTTTCAGTCGACTCTGTACCAAGGAAGCTCTACGAGAAACCCATGTATATAAAAAAATGAAATTTAAAAGGGAGAGAAAAAATTAAAAGAGAAATTCTCTCTTTTTGACATCGTGTGATTTTTTTCCCCTCCACACATTTTGGAAGTGCAGAAAGAAATCCGCAGTAACGATATGAAAACAAAAAACTAAAGAAAATGTATACAGCAGTACATAAATATATTTTGAAAATTTTTAAGATATACTATACTACATATCCTTCATAAAAAAGTATAAAATTACCCTTTAAACCCTACTTTCATCACATAGTTTTAGAAACAATTTTTCTCTTAAAATTTTTCTCTAGTTTTCAGAACCTATACAGGATGTACTACTTAAAATCTTCTATTCTGCTGTGTTTGAAGTATTATTTTTGTTTCAATCAAAATAGTAATAATTCTTTGATATTTTTTGACTTTCTTTGGATCCCTTCTTAATGCATTTATTTCACTTATTTTTCCCTTTTTTAAAATAATTTTTTTTTTTTAATAAAAATATTCACCGGCATCGTGCTGTATATTTCTCAATTTTTGAAACTCTCTCTCTATTCTCACTCTCTCTCTCTCTACACTCTCTATTCTCACTCTCTCTATTCTCACTCTCTCTCTACTCTCTCTCTCTCTCTACTCCCTCTCTCTCTACTCTCTCTCTCTACTCTCTCTCTACTCTCTCTCTACTCTCTCTCCCCTACTCTCTCTCTCTCCCTACTCCCCCCCCTTCTATATTCCCTTGATATACATTTCTTCTCTTTTTCTTTTAAACTCTAAAAAATATCTACTGTAAAGATACCTCCTCAATACTTTCTACAAAAAACAAAAAAATAGTATACGTTAAAGCTTACAAAAAAGTTAATATTTTAGAAATATTTACCGTTTTGCATTATATCGAAATTTATCAATAAATTGTTGCATATGTTTTTTCTTTTGCTCTTGAACTTCAAATTGACGATGTTGAACTTTCAATTGTGTTGCAAGAGACTGTGAAATAGAGAGAGAGAGAGATATCTCATAATATTAGAAAGAAATCCAACATCTTTCTACTGTATAGACTCAAAAGAAATAGACGTTTAAAATTCATAAAAAATTAAAAAAAAAATAGTCGACGTAGACAATTCCCTCTATTCAAAAATATATTTTTTTTTTAAATGAAATTCAATGCAAAAATAAAAGATAAGAAAAGAATATATAAAACTATAAACTCTTACTTGGACAAAAATAGTTAACAAACTCTTCTTCCACTCTCTAAATGAACTTCTTTACATTTACTTATATTTAAATTCTTCTATAGAATCTTCCTTTCTCTCTACTTTGAACTTAATATGAATATATTTATATAAAATTCTAGTAACTAGATTCCAATCTAAATCACGTATATCACATCACCTCTTCATATTGGTCATAATTTCCTTTAAAGTATTGCAATGTCTACGCATACATATATAAAATTATATATCAAAAAAAAAAATATTGCAAAGAAGAGAATTTTTTTATATACTGTAAGATGTAATCTCTCTTTTTTACAAATGAAAAACTCTGAGAAGAGGATAACTTTTCATTGCAGTTGTAATCTTTAAAGAGAAGGAAGTTTCTTTCATTCAATAGCAAAGTTTACATTTTTTTTATTCTTACTATTTTTTCTATAAAAAAAATTTTATATCTCGTAGATTTATTCTCATTCTTTATTTCTTCAAAGATATTTATGTATATTTTTTTTTTCCTTGATAAGACTATATATATATTTATTATTCATAATTAATTTTCTCTCTCTCTATATCTATTTATTTTTCATAGTTAATTTTCTCTCTCTATATATTTTTTTTTTTCATACAAAGTTACTTCTTATAATATTATATATTCCACAAAAAAACGTACTTTGTTAGCAAAAAAGATAATTTCTGAGCACACCTGAAAGGAATAAAAAAAACAAAAAACAAAAATATCCAAATGAAATGATCAAAAATTGCAAATAAAAATAATGAAATGATCAAAAATTGCAAAAATAAAATTCTTAAAAAAATGTATCTTTTTTTTGAAAACAAAATATCTCCAAAGAAATAATTAAAATTACAACTTATAAAAAGGTGAATTTTTTTATAATCTCAAATTAAAAATCCTCACATCATTTAGTAATTGACGTGCATGAGAGACGATGATGATCGTTTTTGTAGTATTTTTCAAATAATTAGTAAGCCAAGCAATCGCATGTAAATCCAGATGATTGGAAGGTTCATCCAAAAGTAATAAATCTGGATCTGCCAGCAAAGCTCTGGCCAAAACTACTCGCATGCGTTCACCTCCACTTAACGAAGCCACTTTTTGTTCCTGTTATAGGATGAATATTTTTAATAGTTAAGAAAAAAAATTGGGATGAAAACGAAGAGGAAGGAAGTAAAAAATGCATTTTAAATAGTGAAAACTATTTAAAAAATAGAGAAAAAAAATAGAAGAAAAAAAAAATAGAAAAAAATAAAATAAAAATAAAAAAGAGAAGAAAAAAAAAATAAAAATAAAAAAATAAAAATATATATAAATATTTTTTTTTAATTCTCACCTGCATTTTAGGAGAAAATCCTAAACCAGTGAGAATTTCAATGGCTTGATCATACGTTTTTGAAGCATCTATTTCATTCAAGCGATCATAGATGGTTACTAAACGTTTCCCACCATCTTCAGACTTTAAAAATAGCACAAAATATTTTATTTTTATTTTATCTATATAAAATACTATTATAAAAAATAAAGAGAGAAGAAAAACAAACTACTCGACATTTTCTCCAGATTTTTTAATTTTGGGTGGGAGGTAAGATAAACATGTAAATTTTTTTCATAAAACATTTAAAAAAGGATTTCTTAAGAAATGAAATAAAGAGAAACATTAGTAGACTTTACAATCATCATTTTTTTATTTTAATATTACTACGAATATGAATGCATCTTAAAAGACTCCAAAATGCAAATTCTTTTTTAAAAAAAAATTGCTATTAAAAAAATATTTTTTTAGTTTATGAAAAACACTTTCTTTTTCTCTCCCTATAAATTCATATATCAAAAAACATATATTTCTTTTTTAAAATATAAATCAAAATCACACGCAAGAAGAAAATGAAAAAAATAATCTTATGGCAAGGAATAACTTTTATAAAACAACTTACATGAATAGATTTCTCCAAAATTTCCATCTCCTTCAATAATGCAGTCCGTTCTACATCTACATCTAACACTAATTGCAATACATTTCCATCTGTGAGTATTAATTCTGCTCAGATTTAGATAAAAAATAAAAAAATCATCCACGGCATATACATTTATAGCTATTATAGAATTGAACTGAAGAGAAGTTATATATAGAAATATTTTTAAATTTGTTTTATACTCAACAAAGGGCTATCCCATCATCCAATCCTTTCATATTTCTAGTTTACCTTGTTCAACACAACCAATGGTCATATCTGCTTGAAATCCTGGAATTTCACGGCGAACAATGGCACGTAAAAGAGAACTTTTTCCAACACCATTTCTGTATAATTAATTTTTGGATATATCAAAGTTTTCTCTATTAAAAAATAAAAAACTTCACATACAAAAGAGGCTTTAACATTTTTTTTAGAGAGATTCTACACGTAAAAACTTTTCTCCACTATAGAGAGAGAGAGATAGAAAACAAAAGAGAGAGAGACTCTCTCTCTTTAATGTATAGATGAAAAATTTCTTATAAGAAATTAGAGACAACACAGAGAGCCTACACTTACCGGCCAATTAAACCATATTTTCTCCCTCTTGATAATTTTAAGGGAGCATCCCGCAATAAATCTTTTCCAGCTACTTGAATAGATATGGAATCAAGAGAAATATCTATAAGCTTTGCTTTCATTTCATTGATATGCTTCTTTTCCAGAGGAGGCAGTGGACTTTTCATTCTTTCCCATTCACGGAGAAGCAATTGTTTCCTTTCCTTTTCTCTCTGAGCTGCCTTATGCAATTTGATGGATTCTGCTATAGGCAAATCCATATTATAATTCACTTCTCCTGGTAGAAGGCCTAAGAAAGGATCAATAAATCCTGCAAAAATATAGAAAACAGTGAGATGCGTATGATAAAGAGTATATTTTTAATCAAAATGAAAAAGGTTAACCAAAATGAAAAAATAACATGGCAAAAGAGGCGTAAAAAAATTTTTTTCCTTAATAGGATTTTGTGATAAGTATAAACCGTCTCTCCATCATGAAATATTACAAAGAGAAACCCTTGGATATACACCTAAACACAGACGAGGGGGGTAGAGATATACATAAAAGAAATATATAAGATTTCCAGAGGCCGTATTCAAAGGAGAGTGAAACAAGGTGTGTACATACACTCCGTCTTGTATCTACAAACACCCTTTTTAGACTCTTTTTCTGTAACTTTTAAGCTTGGAATGGTAAAAGCAGGGTATAATTCAAGAGCAAATGAAACCCTTCTTAAAATCTACGTAGCCTATACAAAGCCAATGAAACCACAGAGTGAAGGATACAATGAAGCAATTCCACACAATATGAAAAACTAGACAGTTTTTTTTCCTAAAAAAGGTGAAAATTTCTTGCTTATTTGAGAGATAACTAGAAGAAATATTTCCCTAGGCATCCTCATAGATCAATTCTTCAAGACAATGGATAAATTAAAAGGCACAGCAAGACAGAGCAATTCAAACAGTCTATACACACATTTTTTGAAAGCTTCGATACATTTCAAGGCTTAAAATAGCTCTAAAAATACATATTTTCTTAAAAATGGAGGACCTTACACATCCACTACTCCTTGTTAGGTTAATACCATTGGGATTATTGCGAGATATCAAATCCTTCATAGTGACGGGTACATGAAACTGTGATGTTTCTGCTTCTCGTCCCTCTTTAAGTACATCCACAGAGTGTTTCTCCTTGCCTGCATCTGAAAAAAATAAAAAGAAAATAGTTTTTTAAAGTTTGCATTAAGAGAAAGCCAAAGAGTTTTGAAGAGTAAATCGATTTATAGGCCATCCGTAAAGAAATTCCCAAAATGACTAAGAACCATGAAATTTTATTTACTTAAAATCTCAAGGGGATAAAAGGAGAAAATTCCAAACTATTCAGAAATGTATTCGTGTATAAAATGTGAGATGAAGAAAACAGAATAGCCAATCAATTACTAGGAAAATTTTCAAGATACCTTGATGGATTAATGGCTGAGATTGTTTTAATGCACTAAGAAGGGTATCACACAGAGTATAGGCAGCCCCGTCATCTTTGGCGCAATTGCAATCCATAAAAAAGGGGCCAATCAACTCATTCAACGAATGGGGAGAGAGACCATCGATACCTTCTTCGTAAATCATGCCTAAAATTGGAGAATACCGATAGAAAAATACACCCATTCATTTAATCTTTTAAGAACACGAAAATACGTGCAAAAGAAGCAGCAGCACACGAGAGGAAGACAAGTCAAACATTTCTCCCAGTCCATTGATGCATTGCCTCTTAAACAGTTAACAGTATGCATACTAGGATAAATTCAAAGAAGATAGACGCTGACTATGCCTGCTCCACTGGAGATTAAAATTTATTCGTAGAATGGGATCATGTACGAATTAATAGTAGATTGAATTTCATGCTTGAGTTACAAATATAAAAAAACAAAAATACGACAGAAAATTCTTTATTTAACGTGCTTTCATTTCCGATAATGAGAAGTCATTTAGTAACAAGGTTAGATGTAACAACCTATAAGGGTTTGAAGTAAAGTAGCTAGCTTTCCTCCTTCGTCCACTCATTAGACAGTTTACCTGCTACATACTGCAGTGTTTCTTCATCCATTTGATTTGCAATGAGGCGATGAATCTCCTCAGCAATTCGTGCTATCTCACTCTCTGCCATTTTGAAATTTGTAGCTTAAAATGTAAGTAACACCGATCCACGTATGCTAAAATAGTATAAACTACCGCTATGACACTCTTCCGCGTATACCAGGACAAAGATGCCCTGTTAACACTATTGTAATAGTTGTTGCATCTGCCCTTCAGCAAAATGAGCGATGCTGCGATGGCTGTGAAAACCTGAAGAAACACGTATATGTTGTGAGCTTGCTATACAAATACAAACGTATGCTTAAAGGGTAAATTCAGTGGCCAAACTACTTGCAGCAATTTTGTCGCATTCTTTCGCTGAAAAAGCGTTGACAGTCGTTAAGAGAGGCGCCTAGTCTGACTGTGATAAGAGATTGAAGAAGCTACAGATTTATTAGACCCCACGATATACAATGGTGTTATCCGACATAAACTTCTACTGTCGGAATACAGCTTGTATAACCCCTTTCTATCCGAAATATGCTTCAAAGTTGAATTCATCAAATGGCCAAACCGCTTGACCGCTAACGAGCAGCTTACAATGCTGTACCACTGCAAAGGAATGCCTGAAAAGTTATGAAGTACATACTTTTCAAAAATATATAGTAAGATTGAAAAAGATAGAAAAGTGTTTCTCAGAGTAAAAAATTTTTTAGAAATAGAGGCAGCATCAGCAGCTTCTTTTTGGGAAGAGTGGATAAAAGTAACTGCGGACTAAGAAACTATGAACTTGCTTCACGACTATGGACAAAATAGCTGCAAACATTCAAAAAGCACTCGACAATCCAGTATGTCAACAGCTATTCAAGGGGATCGCTAGCTGCTATATATTGCTTACTTATTCGCTGTAATGGTGTCATTGTAAATCGTTTTGTTTGCAAAAAAAGATTTATTAATGTTACACATTAACATAATGTTAGCAAGTACAGAGGAATCAATAAAGAGCCTTGCAGGCAAATACCTTGAATACTACTTTAATTGTTATTTTGGGTGTCTCTGGGTCTTATTCCATCGAAGTTAGACACAATGGAGCTATGTTTTTTTAGATTGGACTAACTTTAACTGAATATGACCCAATGGAGCTATGTTTTCTTAGATTGGGTCATATTCAATTAAAGTTGATCCATTCTGCTAAACCTAAACCCTAACTAATATATCAAGCTTATAAACCAACAAAGCGGCAATGATAAACAATGCCAAATATATTTTCCCTATCAGCCTAAGATACTAACCAAGCGTATAAACCTACTAAGCGATAATGATAAACCAAACGTATAAACCTAAAACCTAAACATAAACCTGATGAAATTGTTTTCCTTATCAGCCTATAGGTTTAGAAGTCAGATTCACCTGCGGTGAAACTTCCTACTAAACCTAGCTAGCGAATTTAACTAAAAATAAACCTACTAAGCGATAATGATAAACCTAAAACGAACGCAATTGTTTTCCTTATCAGCCTACTCATTGCTCCCAATTCTATGTAGAGTTGGACGCATATATTTATTAGTTGTTCCTAATTCGATATTGACGTGGATGCATATTTCCACTGTTAATTTTGGTCTATTTCACCATGTTCCATAAGTATTTCACTCATGCACTTTTGCACGCTCAACAAAAGTTTATGTGGAGCTTTCCTCCTCATATTCAATAAGGATTTCAACAGTGGCATCAAATTACCAACAAAAATATAATGTCTGGTTTTCTCCGTAAAAGTGTCTATATACTTCTTCATAGTTTTTTTGCATACTGCTGCTGGAACTGCCCCACGTACAACCAACTTCTCCAAGTTAGAGCAGCGAACTCTTAATCGATGTTTCGCTGCCAGAAAAATGCAAGCATTAATTTATTTACTAATAAACAATTTACGAGTTATGTAATAAAGAATACTTACTGTTTATAAGGATGCTAATAACTGAAGTGAATTCCCTTATTGAAATAGAAATAACCTCGAATACTGCTTGATAATTCATCCCGGCTGAGGAATTATTTCCCTTATGGCGAAAGAATTCGTTTTCTACATAGCGTATTCTGTATTATCACTTTCTTCAAAACATGGTAATATATAGGTGAAAATTAGGTTCTTGGAAGCGAAGTTGCACCCTTTTCTTCGATCTTCTGTTTCTTCTTCTTCCCGACCCTGTTGATTCCCATTACTGTCTGCCATTTTCTCTAAAACATTGCAATTTACAAAAAAAATGGTCCCCAAATACAGCTTGGCATGGACACATAATACAATAGAAAACGGAACTTTTCTCCCCAACTATGGACACATATACCTCCTAACATAATATATAAGAAAGTAACTAATTCGCAAATCTGGTGATTCCGCACTTTCTGCATAAGTCTTTTTCTCACACATCCGCGGCCTCCCAGACACAGTCAGCCGGCTCAATGTAAGTTTCACAGTCCGACTACGACAGTAAAACAGACGAAATTCAGAGTTTTGAGGAAGGGCGTACACTGAAATAGAAAGAATAATCTATTTTGAGCAGTGTTTATGCCAAAATAAAATCAAGAGCTATTGCGAATAGAAAAAAATTGAAGCATGAATAGAAATTCGTTGAGTGACATTTTGAAGATGGTAGGGTACCAACAACAACACCATACTGATTATAAAAATACAAACATCCAAACGCTAATGCCACACAATGCTATAGTAGTATTTTTATTACTTCCATGCAGTTGGTTTGCTAAATATGTATCGTTTGGTAATAAACGTTTACAAGAAATCGTGGTGCTTCATAGAGCAATATTTCTTGCTGCGATAAGAGTGCCTACTTCCCTGCTGTCAAAAAACCCATCCTGAGTTACTGATCCTCCAATTACTTCTTCATCTGGATTTTGGCTGAACGTTTCTCCTAGAGAATAAATGTTAGTTTTTGTAATAAATAACCCGACAAGATATGGTACTACCTTCAAACCCCTTTGCAACCGGTTTAACAGGAACCTACAACAAGAAAATTTTCTTTATTCAAGCAAAATTATTTTTTACCGCGTCCATACCACTTGATTGTTATATTCTGATTTGTCGCTTGTCGATTCAATAATTTTTGTCATTGTTCTTCTTACTGTAACCATAAAGCAATTTGTCAAACTCTGCTCTCATAATAGCGTGTAACTAAGAAAGTCTTTACTAGCAACGACCCATCCGTTCGAAACTTGCCAACTTTTCGGAGCCCCTATGCAGAAATAGAAGAATATTTTCCAATATTTAAAAAGAATACGTTTCTTCCACACCTGAGCAATAGTATGCAGTTACAGTTCGATGGTGACCGACGAAGCTGCTAGAACTTGCAAAATTTAAAACGACATAAGTGCATTTAGAATCGGCATCGCATCTAAAAATTGTAACTACTTTTATAATGGAAGAAATTACATAATTTAAGAAAATACGTTGCAGCAACAGGTTCTGGGGTCGTCGGACCAATTGATTTTTCCAATAAATGCTTTCTATCACAACCCTACATTTGTTGTAGTCATCCAGTGCCAAAATATCGCAAACAATACATGTAGATTATACCATTTTCCTATTCAGCATTATTGCATAATTTGGCATGCCATCTACACATTCTTCATTGTTTAACAGAAAACATTAAGAAAGACAACTATTTTTACTTCGAATCCTGAACCCACGAACAGCTGTTACCTGCAAATATACAACAAGATCCTCGCTTATTAGCACAGCTTTCGTTTACGCATAAACTTACCCAATTCTTTCGCATTACCGTTTGCAACCATCCGTCTCCTATAGGTCAACAAAATACATGATAAATTTTGAGAAATTATCACACTGGTTTTTTCGCACACCAGAGCATATCCATGCTGCACTTTCTTTAGAAACTGGATTGTTGTATTCAAGAGGTGACATGCGAATTTCAATTTTAGGGGAATATGACGCAAATGTACACCCGTCTGTTGCAAGACAAAGCTCCTCTGCTTCCTGATCTTGGTTGAGCTATGGTGAATGTAATAGCATTTATGATAAAGAAGCTAGAAACTGAGCAGTGAACTAATACTACACCTTCTTTAACTCCGTAGCAACGAGTACAGTTGCACCTTGGCAAAACTAAAAAACAATAAATGCAGTCGCGAAAAATTACAAGTAGAGATTTTTGTTTATCGTTACTACTGAAGATTCTGGTAAGATGAGAAAGTCATCCTCAGATCCATGAGGTGGATTATTAGAAGTTGCAGGTTCTTTCATCGAACTGATTTTGAGGCGTGTATATGCATCATTCACTGTTTTTATTTAGGAACTTACATCAAAGCCATCCGCTGAAATGACTTTGTAGCATTTCCATTGTGCGTAATGAAGCAATACCAAATAGAATAGATGTTCCCAAGCAGAAAAAAAAGGTTATAAAACCTGCTGCTACGCTCATCATTCATTGCGTCAGTGTGTCCGTAATTCCGTCTTTTTGTACATTATATCACCCTACTTGCCGAGATAGGACCAAAATCAAGTTTCCCCATTGATTCAGCACAAGCAAAGTAAAAAAAAAGTATTTGCCACAGCCTTTTCAGTTTGTTTTGCTTGTCTGGTTATTGCTGCTATATTAAGAAGGATCCAGAGAGCTGTACGGACACGTGAAATAAGCAAAGTTTATGTATTTCAATTCCCCTGTTGACTATGATTATATTTTTGCCAATATGCTTTATATCCTCTCTTTTCTATTAGTTTTCGAATTATGCAAAAAATATGGAAATGTGATAGCTATAAAAAACTTTAGAGATTAATCTGCTTTTCGTACCTTTGTATGTGCCAAGGTTGGCGTAAAAGTTCTAATTCGATTGTAACCAAAATGCTTGCAATATTTTTACTGAAATTTAATCTTATTAAACCTTTATACATGCATGTTATGTGAAGTTGATGGCGACATTTTTTTGAAAGTTGCATGCACCTTAGAAGATACAACAAACTACGAATGAATGGATGAGAGGATGGAACGAACCGAATATGGGCGAGAAATAACTTGCCCCCCCACACACACACATTGATTGCATCGAATGGATCCCTCCAAGTCATAACAAGCGTAGAAAGAAGACTGCTGTTGGAATAACTAAAACTTTATTTCATAAAGAACTGCTATCATTAAATGAAGTTAGTAG
>JADAQX010000498.1:0-37663 GCA_015476325.1 Cardiosporidium cionae
GATGGGAGAGAGAGATGAGAGAGAGAGTTGAGAGAGAGAGTTGAGAGAGAGAGTTGAGAGAGAGAGTTGAGAGAGAGAGTTGAGAGAGAGAGAGAGAGAGAGAGAGAGAGTTGATAGAGAAAAAATAGGAAGAGAAATATATATAGAATAAAAAAAAAAAAACATGAAATACAGTAAAAGAGGATGATGATGGAAAAAAAACTATAAAATGAAATGTAATAAAAAAAGAAATGTTAGAAAGAAAATATTAGACAACAGAAATATAGTATAATAAAAAGAGGATAAAGAAGAAAAATACAAGAGAAATGCAAAATAAAAATAATATAGCTAGACACAAAGAAAGAGATAAAAAAAATAAAAAATTTACCCTCCCAACGAATAAATAAAAATAAAAAAAATATTAAAAAAAATCTTCCTCATAAAAATAATTTCTAATAATACTGCATTTTCTCTAGAAAATATCTACATTTTTAGTATATAAAACAATTTTTTGAAAATTCACCTCTTCATCTTTAATTTCTTTATTTAAAGTTTCATTACTTGGCCTATATATAACATAAAGTATAAAAAATCTACAAGTATTAATAAGAAAAAAATAAAATGATTTCTTTTTTCCAAAATAAATAAATAAAAAAAATCATAAAATTACATAAAAATAGGTTATTCATATATACAAAAAAATATAAAATATAATTTTTTCTAACATCTTCCTCTTTTAGTATTAAAAATAATAAAATGAATAAAATTATATCCATATTTAAAAAAAAAAATTCTCAACTCTTTTATACTTTTATTTTTTCTATGCAAATTTTTTTATTTTAATTATTTCAAACCCCATGGAAGGAGTTCATCATAGAATTGCAAAAAAAATGTTTTTTTTAAATTTCTGATAGAGATGCATTTAGGATGAATAGTTTATCAAAAATATGTTTAATATACACTCAATGCTATACAAAAACTCCATCTTCTTTATCTAAAAAAAGGAAAAAAATGTTATTTATTTATTTATTTTTAAGTTTCTCTTCATTTTCTCTTTATATTTGTTTCCTTTCTATATATAAAAGATAGACAACCTACATTTCTTTTGAAAAATTTGATTTTGATAACGAAGAAGAAAAAGTGAAATTTCCATCACACTGAGGCATCTTCTTAATATCTCCTGTTTCATTGTCATAAAGAAAAATCTGAAATATAAAAAAAAAAAAAAAACATTCTACAAGATTATTAAGAAAAAATTGTTTATAAAAAAAAAAAATTATGAAACAGTGTCTTGATAGAAATCTTTAAAAATATATTTTCCTTCTTTTAGATATTAAGATATCAAAATTTCATTAAAAAAAATTATTCTCACTGTACTCCACTCTATGAACAAAACAAACTTTCAACTTCTTTTTTTATCTCTCTCTCTCTCTCTTTCTTTCTTTCTTTTATAAACTTTATTTTATTTCCTTATATATACCTTTTATACAAATTTTATACTTTTTTTTTTTATTCTTCATTTAAAAAAAAAAAAAAAATCTCTTTTTCATTATAAATTAAGAAAAGAATAAATTATAATATATATATTAAAGAAATGTATACATCGGTTTCATTTTCTTGTAAATTGGATAGCATAGAAAAAAATTTGCAAGAGGGAGAAATTCGTAAAATTCCATCAGGAAAAGGCTGAGGAGGTAAATTTTCTGCAGAATAAGGTGGAGTTTTATCAATAAGAGGAGGAAATGAATATGGAAATAAAGAATTTCTTCGTCTAGAAAGTGTTTCCACATGAGATTCAGAGAGAGTAGGTAGTGTATCCACCTCAGAGGCATCCAACACACGATGAATTAGAAAATCTAGCAAAAATTCACCTGAAAAAATTGCAGGATGGAAACAAAAGTATAAAAATAGAGAGAGAGAAAAAACACGTCTTTGAAGAGAAAAATTGTTAAGAAAAACAGAGAGAAAGCCTTATAATAAGAAATAAAAGAAGGAAAGAATTATAATGTATATAAAAAATAAATAAAAAACTCTCTAGAAACTAAAACATAATAGAAAAAGAATGAAACAGGCTTTATAGGCAGCTCTCCCTATAAAGCTCATCCCACTTATATATATAACATTGTAATTTGATTATATAAAATAAATAAATATAAAAATTGCTCATACGCTCGCATCCTCATTTTTTTTAATAAAAAATATCCTTTAATAATAAAAAAAAAATCTTCCTAGAGAAAAAATATAAATAAAACACAACTGCATTTTCACCTACATCCTCTCAAACACTTTTAAAAAATAATTCCTAAACGTATAAAAATGAAACTTCATTTTTTAAATAAATAAAAAAATTCCTACTATAGAAAGTGGAGGGCACTTTCTGCTGTGCTATCGGTGTAGGTACACCCTCTTCGAAGAGAGTGGGTGATTTTTGTGAAAATGAGACAGAGCCACTCCTTGTTTTAGTAGAGAAGGAGAAAGGTGAACGGACAAGAAGTAACTGATGAAATGGGGAGGAGGAGATGTCATCGTTGGGTTTCTCCGACAAATCAAAGGAGGAAGCAAAGGATAGAGATTCAGATAAGCAAGAAGTGAGCTGTGATTTCTTAGAAGAGAGTGAATATGTACGTGGAAGTGAATAAAGAGCATCACATGCAGAAGCAAACGTTTCTTCAAAATGGTAAGCACCCGTAAATTCATCCGTCTCATTATCATAAAAATAAAGAAGAGAAAGAGGTGCATTGAAGAGGGTACACGCAGAGCGACAGCAATGCTGTGGAATATCATAGGGATACGATATATGATAAAACTCTGAAAAACAAAGGAAAAGATGTAAAATTTGAGTAAAAGAAAGTGGATCATAGGGAAACAGGGAAAAAAAGTAGGAATGACACGTCTTAACAAAAAAAAATATACACAATAAAATTCTCCAGTATACAAAAGATCATATTTCTACTTTATAATTTAAGAAGAAGAAGAAGAAGGAAAAAAAATTATAAAGAAAGAAGGATACTATAATTAGCTTTTGAAACTTCATGGGATGCAGTAGGAGGAAAATGTGGACACCACGTTGCATTATTCCTACATTAAGAAATCGTATCCTCTAGCAAACATAGATGATAAGACAGAAAAGTGGATAAGAAATATATCATCACAGTGGTCCTTAAAAAGAGTTTTAAAACAATTAAAAACTTCAAGATTTGCAACGATAGAGAAAGGACTAGGTGATTGAGGTAGTATACTACGCAATGAAGAAAAATTCTCGCCCGAATAGTTCATCCATTGTCACTATAAAGAGTCAGAGTAAGTGTTTGAGAATAATCAAAAATATATAGCCTCTAAATGTGCTCTCTCACACGCTGAGGCATCGATACCATTCTCGCTTCATTCTACTCAGGGTGATAAAATGAGCATTTTAGACGAGTTTAAGTATGTAAAAACTCTTTCTGCACCGTTTCTTGATTATCTATTCAATATTTTGAATTGATTTGCGGCTAAAAATCGCAAACGTTTTCATCAACAGAAACGTACTGTGTAGACTAGCAGCCGTCTTATTAACGAAATTGCGTGCTGCGTTTATCGCATCCGCAATTGAGGTGGAAGCTGGTCTTTCTAAGGAGGACAAGGGAGATTGAGAGTCCATTCTTCCAGATTGAGATGTACAATTGTTTCCCTTTCGATGACATTTAGAAACGAACTTAGCATGTTTAGCAACGTCTCATTTCCCCTAAGTAATAAAGAAAGGAAATGTAAGATGGACGCATTACAGGAAAGGCAAAAATCGAAAAAGACAGGGACACGATAGTAAAGACATGCTTATCCATTAAATTTGCTCCATTATTTTAAGTGCTTCCGAGAGGGAGAATTTTACCAGCGGAAACTGAAGCGCATGACAGAAATATGATGAGTTTTGAATATTTACAAAAGGAGGTGTTTCCCAAAATATGAAAACCAAAATAAATTGCAGCTTTGCTTCAAAACAATAGCTTAAGGAAGTGGAAGAAATCGACGGACTTTTGAATGATAAACAGGCAAATTCTTAACATAGTTAACTGGTACATACTGAAAAACATGTTGCTATATAGAATAATGTGTGAAAAATTTTGAGAAAACCTTCTGCTGTGCTACATGAGTCTAACATAGGCATCTTTTGTACATTTTTTAATTAAATATCGGAGCATTTCGTTGGTGGGGACAAAATGAGCGCAGATCAAAAATTTAAATCAATGCAATTAGCAGAATAAAATTTCAAGCGAGTGCATAGCTGCAACTCATACGCAGTGCGAATAGCTGAATTTTGGCGGAAGCAGATAATTTGAAATTTCATGGAATTCTTTGTTTGGTTTTTATTTATTCCCTCCTTTACGCCGAGTATGAATCATGGGGAAGCATTGCACCCCCGCTGCATATTATTATTTCTCCAAAATAACTCCAAAATTGGAGTTACTCTCTTTGGTTCTGTGCTGACTACCGAGATTTTCCGCACTCTATTGCAATGTAAAAAGTATTGCTCGCACCAGCTCGATGCAGATTTTCCCCTCAGTAGTGCTCCTGGCATTAAATATAATTGCAATTAGTTTTGCCTTATAAAATTGTCAAAGCAACTCTTTTCTAGACTAATAAACACGAAATAAGGAAATTTTTTATATTACAATTTATTAGTCAAAAACTTGCTTGAGTGAAAGGTAAGAAGGAATGCAACACATTGGTTAGCAGGCACTGATTGTGTTAGCTACAGAAAGTTCATTCATTATTGCAAAGTAATTTCTATGTTGTATTTTTGCAATTGTTTTCATAGGGAGGAAACTCAAATCCAGCTTTCTTATTTGCTTTTATATTGTTAAAGCAGAAATCTTAATGGACAAAATTTCTCTGAAAAAGGGAAAAGTTTACTGTATATATACAGAGCAACACTGCGCGCGCTCATTTTTTTTTCTCTACAATTTTCGTTATGGGAAACCCTGAAATGTTTGCATTCTTTTCAGAAATAATTCAATAGGTAACGATTATTCTAATGCCAATCGCTTCAAGAAAAGCTGAACACTCAAATTCTATAATTTTTAATATTGAGCGAGCGCTTCATCACATACTTATTTTCTGTTCGTACGAAGATATCGCTTTTTATTTTGTGATCTTTTCTGATAGTTTATGTATAAACACACTAAGCATCCAATCATATTTCCGCCCAATTGCCATGCAACGAGTTTTGTTAAAAGAAGATGCGCTTTTTTCTTGGGTATATATGAGATACCTGCGTATCTAAACTAGAAAAACATTTGGCTTTGCAATGCTGTTAGCTACCCTCGTGGCTACAATAATTTTTTTGCATATGAAATGGCAGACGATTAGGAATTGTGTATGGGCAATTGTTTCTTATGCATATTCCCAGTGTTAAAACGAAAGCATAGCAATATAGTAACGATTCTGATGATGAAAGTTCTCTTATTTGTGGAAGAGCATGCGATACTCACGGTGACCTTATTCTTAGCGATGTGTCCCCCGAGACATTTTATGCACAGTCGACTCATTGGTAATGTTGCCTTGTATGTTAATTTCCGCTCCCTCTTGTAGAATATCATGCTGGTTATAAGTTTTTCATATCTATTTACCCGAATTGATCTTCGTTTCTTATCATTAGAGTTACGATACGTAAAGCCACAAATATTTAGCACTAGGTGTTCGATAGTTTACAAGCATTAGATGCTTTTAAATAGTCGCTAAAATTTGTTCGAATAGGTATTTAGTAAAAGTATTTCACGAGAACGTAGACGCCTTTTCATTATCGATATCATTGCAAAATTACTCAAATTGACAAAAAAATATTCTTTCAACAAAAGGTTCCGAATTTTTTAGGGCAAAATCATGGATTGGTGCAGGAAAAGCCCAGGCATGCGATTCTGATATCCAGTAGACATCGTACTTCTATCATAGAGGCATTGCAATTTTATTGGTAAATTAAAATCCTTCACTACCACTTCAATAAAATGGATACATGGTATCAACCATCAGAACAGTCTGGGATGGAAGGTTAATTTTTTTTCCAGTGGTTTACGTTTGTTAGTTTCACCAAAAAAAGAATCAGGCCTTAGCATGGAGTCGCCTCTTTTCATCATTCTACTCACGAAACAACTGGATTTGCCTACACTTTATGTTTTCCACACCTTTTGTAACAAAGGCGATAGTGCATCATTCACAAATGAGAGAGGGGCCAAGAGAACTGCAAAGTAGGAGCATAGCTTAGAATTCCCAAAAAATCACAAGAATTAAAAAAGGTAATTTAAAACAGCTTATGCTTAGGCTCGTAGTACATCTACATGAACATCACTGGAAATAGCCTCCTTTCAATAGTAGTAGAGACAAAGTAAAGTTATTCTGTGTGGAGGAAGATAAACGAAAATAATTTGCACTTTATCCTCTTTTATGCTTCTAAAATGTACAGGGAGATGCGAATTACACCTCTAGAGGTCTATGGGAAGAACAAGAGGTAAAATCCATAAAAAGAGTTGCTATTGAGGAAGTTTCGTTGGAATTACCTTCAGCAGTGGACAATGCCTTGGTTTTTGCAGGAGGATTTTTTTCATTGACCCAATCGGATTCAGAAACGTTGTCCATTTTATCTTCAGGAAGGGTCTCGAAAGCGGGCATACTCGTATCGTCTCGTATGCTTGCATAACTCCCAGTAGCTGTGATTTTCAATGAAGTTGAAACAGAAGGCAAAGTTAGTGAGGGAGCTGCAGCAGCAGGCATAGTGGCAGCCTCTGGAATAGTAGTGGTTGAGAGAGGAATAGCAAGGGGTGGGCTAGCAGAGAGGGGGAGGGGACGCGTAGCCGGAGAAGCGATCGACCCTTGAGATTGCAATTTCCCAGCGCGAATAACTTTTCCTTTCATATCCTTCTTTTTTCCACCAAAGTTAGTACAAGTAGAGAAGAGACATCGGCGATTCTTCCGTGCAGAGAGAGGAAGTCCATTGGGTTTGAGTACATCTTTACCATAGAAAAGATCATGAAATATTTCATGATGTTGAAAGCGATTGTCAAGCATATGAATGCGCTCTGCCAGCATCGAATATAAATTATCACACAGATTTATCTTCAGATTCGAAGCAGATTCCATCTGAGCATACATATCTTCACATAAACGCAATTGCTTTAACTCATTCTCTTCCCAACACAAGGGATTCGTTACGCTTGAAATAGCTTCTTCTGTGGAAGTATGAGAAAGCAGTGCGCATTCCACAGAGGAAGGGATGCCCTCCAGAGCCGATTCTTTGAGTGGACACTCAGGTGGAGATTGCAAGCACTGTGAAGGGCTGAGAATTTTTGTTTGGTGAGTGGAAGATACGTCTATCGTCTCCTGTTCAGCAGTGGGATCAGACTCGCATTCTTTCTCTAACATAGTGGGCAGCGCTTCTCCTGCGATTGGAAGCGTTTCGCTTGCCTCAGTAATACGCATTTCCTGAGGCTGCAGGGTGGATGATAGAGCAGAAGAAACTTCCTCTACAGGAGCACCATTTCCATTCGAAATCACAGCGGACGCTTCTTCTGTTAAAACAGCTCACAGAGACATAAATACGTTATCCAAAGAATGAAAAGAAATCTACAGAAAAGGCAAGCAAACGCACAAAATTCACAGCCAAAATAAAGAAAAAGTAACAGACTACTCTACAAATAGCGTAAAATCCTTGTATTTTCTCTTTAAGAGAGGTGTATCTGCCATCTTTCCATAGCAGAAAGATAGAGAATTTTCTTCTCCGATATAAAAATTGCCCTACACTCAGGTTTCTGAGAGTGAAAACAAGGAAAACTATAGTAACAAGAAAATTTTACTCGTCTTAAAATTACCTGTAACGGCTGAAGTGGCATCTTTTTCTTCCAGAGAGAGTTGTATCTCCATTTTTGAAGAATCTTCACGTATATCACTGGAATTTCCATAAATCAAGGTAGTACTTTTATTTCCATTCTCTTGAGATTTTGAAGAAGACATACTTAAAGATCTCTCTTTACTTTGAGACTTGCTGGTCATCATTTTTTGAGAGTGTGCAAGGAGTGATGAATTTTTCCTCCGTTTCTGTGCATAAACTTCTGATAATGTCTTCTGCAAAGGCACACATTTCTCCGTTAAAAGAGTTTTGACATCGCTGTCAAGCACACGCATCTTCATCAAATGATCATTCAATCGACAAGGAATCTCCTTGAGTAACTCAACATAATCATCCAATTGAATGCCAGAGGACAGCAATCGCTTCGAATCGTAGTGTGAATGCTCGGTGAGTAATTCTTTTTGTATTGTTTCGAGAACAGCCAACATAGAGAGCTCTTGCTCAGTGGAATTTAAACATCCTGAATACAAGAAATATTACAGCCATGTATAAGAAAAAAATATACGCACGCTTCACCTCATTGAGAGTGATGAGGAGATGTTACTTACTGATGGATATTTCATGATCAATCTCCGTTTCTTTGGATCTCTCTCTCAATTTCTTTGGATCTCTCTCGCACTTTCTTTGAATCTCTCTCTCACTTTCTTTGAATCTCTCTCTCACTTTCTTTGAATCTCTCTCATATAAATCACGTGTGTTGCCTCGCTTTCCACCCAGTAGGTCACCTCTCGCATTTTCTTGGCCGCTCTCTCTCTCTCTCAAACAATTTCAAACGCTCCCTCCCACATTCTTTCAACCTTCCCCCTCATCCCGCCCATCCAGCCTACAGCACAGTCTAGCATTCAAAGAAAGTTCCAACAGTGTACGTACCCTCTGTATCTACACTCGCCTTCCACCGCTGAGACGATGCCTGTAGAGAAGACGATGAAACTTTAGATGTGTTAGGATTTTTTGAAAAAGTCTGCGTTTCATTTAGATCAAACGATGGCAAAGAAGTGCAAAGAAAGCTGCCTGCCTTCATCTCATAAGCTCCCTCCTTTCCTTTTGAAGATCTCTGTGGGGATGCCTTCCAATTCTTGGTATTGTGAGTGGCAGGTGCTTGCTCTTCATAGGCTGTCTTATGCGTCGAGATATCTCCTTTTTGTTTCTTCTTCTGTGGATTTCCATTGAAAGAGGATGTGAGATTTTTAGTAGACGAGTTCGTCTCAACAAGGTGATGCTTCTTTGGAGGCATCGTCGTATTATCGGCGTCTCGCTGTCGCTTCTTGGCAGGCGAAGAGATATCTTTCAGAGGGGAGGTTGCCTTGAAAAATTCAGAGAGATTTCCTTCCAAACGATGCCGATCTTCATCATCGTCGGAAGGAGAGATCGAGGCATCCTCCTCACTCTCTTGTGTTAAAAATTTATAAACCTCTGAATCGGATTGACTGGAGAAGCTAGAAGCATCCTCAGAGAGTATATCATAGGAAGTAGAGTGTATTTCACATCGAATAGCATCTTGTAGTAATGAGGAAGGTATCAACGAGGGAGGAGATTCCAAGCGAATAGAGGGAGGCAGCCGAGCATACTGATGCCCCCCACACACTGATAAAAAATAAAGAGAGAAAGGAGAGGGGCTATATTTAGAGGATAGAAAAGGGTAGAGGGTATGTGCTACGATATACTGGCATTCAATTTTCAATATAGAAATGGGAAGGCTCTGCTGTAAAGGTTGGGAAATTGAAGGAATAAAAAGCAAAAACAAGACAGGGAGAGAAGATACTGAGAAAGGATGGAAAATACAAAAGGGGGGATGAGGAGAGAAGAGAGAGGAGAGGAAACAAAAATATCAAGGGATCCATTTATGAAGGAAAACAAGGGATTTCCAAGGTTGAAATAAATATATATATAAAATTCAACTTTAAAAAAACGTAACATAATATTTCTCCACGCATTTCAAATCCTATATATATATATATATATATATATATAATTCAACTTTAAAAAAAAAACCTTTCTAACCTTCAGAGGTGAGAACATAATGCTTCTCCACTAATTTCAAATCCTTTAAGCTCCATTCTTTTATAGGAAATTTAGGTGGATCAAAGCTATCCACGGAAATCATGGAGATGGTGGCAGCCTCTTTCTCCGCCAGTAAATTTTGCATACAAAGGAGTGCCTGCGGAAGCGCGTCCTCTTTGAAATCCTAATCAAAAATGAAGAGTTTGCATAGTTTCAAAACATCCTCAAAAAATAGAGATAGACTGAAAGCATACACAAGCACCCTAACAGAGAAAGAGAGAGGTGATTATCACCTACTGAAGAGTGTAAATCTATTTTGAAACATTTAAATAGAGTGATTCATGGAGAAATAGAATCAAAGGAGGAAAATAAAATATACAAACAGAGAATGTGAAAAAAGAGAAAATCCATGCAGTATAATAAATTTTCAGCCTATATTTCTGTTCCAGTGTACATACTCTACATCCTTCACACACTAGCAAGACAAATATCCAAACTCTCCACACACATAACATCGTTTAGAAAGAAATTGCGGTGAAGTAACACCAGAAGCTTACGCAGCCGTACCACCTCAAGAAAATCTTTGTAGAAATGGCTGCCTTGCGGTGGAAACCAGCAGACTCTCCACGTCTATAGGCATACAAAAAATAAACGATAAAGATAAACATAGAGAGTGTAGCAAGCCTTTCAAATAGTATATAGAGGATCCACCTCTTGTAAGCGTATAGAGAGGATCTACCTCTTGTAAGCGTATACAGAGTCAGCTATGAAATATATATTGGAAATTCAAGAGGTCCAGTGTATATACATATTCAGGAGGCTAACCAAATGTATATACACATTTTCAGGATGTCAAACAAATGGATACAGACGCATACATCAGTCCTACCATAGTATTAGCAATGTTTTCAGAAGGTTTGCCTGCATGAGGGAAAATTGCCATTAATTTTATGTGAGAGCCTGCCGTCACAGGGTGAGGTAAAGAGGAATAGATCTCCTCCTTGGCAAGATTTTCCAAATGACTCTGAGAGTTTATGGACTGAGTAACTAGCCCTAAAGCGGAGGGTTTCTGAGCAGATGCATCCATGAGATTTTAAAAAATGGACGCTTTTATGAGAAAAAATTCTTCTATTTCATATAATACAGGGAGCAAATCTCTCTGAGGAAGAGAGCCACGATAGATGAGAATGGGCTGATGGGACTGCCATCTAGATAGCAGTGACGGATAAGCAGATAATGATAGATTCGTTATACCCCTTCCTATATTCAAAATAATGCATGCATAGGCTGTCACACTCTTAGCCAAAAGGATGGCTCAGAAAGCGGATCATATAACAAATAGAAACGTTGCTTTACTAGCCTCGTTGAAATAGGTGGGGTATTCAAAACAATTGCATCCACATAGAAAAATTGGCAACAACAGTGCAATACGAATGTGTGTGATGTCTGCCTCAGAGCTAGATAAAAAATCCTCAAAATTGCATAGTTAGTATTGCCTTGAAAGTTTAGGATTTTCAAAAATACATCCTTCGCCATCTATAACATCCAAGATGCCTTTATCCTCATAGAAAAAATGTGAGGAAGAGAGAGTGGACAAAAATTGTTTTTACATCCCATGCATTTTCTACTCATCAGCAAGATTGCAATGCTAAATGTGAGAGGTTTGTAAATAGTGACCCCCACGTTTACAAATGCATTCAACAGGATGCGTCTACTGCTCGATTTTGAAAAAGCATGGAAAGCATCTCAACATCTCGAAAATGGGAAAAATTCGTGAATGAATGCACACGACGAACAACGGAAGACTGACAAAGGACAGTGTGAGTGGGATAAATGGGTCTTCGAATGGACCCACGATTGCACAGCGCAGTGGCAATTACATCGGCTCTCCTCAAAAGTTAAATTCTATCTAGAAGCATTTTATCGCTCTCTAAAAGAAAAGAATTGGACGCATTTATACTCTTTTACACAAAAATTGAGGAGCGCAAGAAGATTCAGTTTTTCTACGATGGGAGGCTAGGGAAATAGAACATGGCTAGGAGGTCACTTTTGAAGAAAATTTCATCAGAGACTCGGAAGCAACGCTTTCTCTATAAAATATCCATACCGTATGCACATGAGCATGTTATCTGTCGGCTGCCATCGTGTAGAAATATTCATAAAGCGATAAAATGCAGGTTGCCCGCCAAAAGTCTCGTTCACTTTCACTCGAACCAGTAACCACAATTATTAATTTGTTCGGGATAGGATGCAATCTATCCAGAATAAGGAGAAGAAAGCCAATAAGAGCATTCTCAACCTGGAATAAAACTAAGAGAGGATGTTCCTCTATAATATTGGAGGAGCCGAGAAAGTTAACTAAACAAGCTAAAAAAATTCACTTATACGGCTGGAAAGCATGTAATTTCAAATTTTTTTTACAAAATATAATATCAGGGTACAAAGAAAAATTTTGTAAAATCCTTTTGTGAAAAATATACCTGCTAATTGTTTGCACGAACTTACTGAGCATATTCAAGAAGCAACCTTTATTAGGAGTAGGCCGCACGGTCAGCTTGAAGCATGTATAACCATTTCGCATGGGAGGTGGAAAAATCAAACGAGGTAAAAAAGGGGAGCCCAAAAGGTAATAACCCAATTTCTCAAATTCCATCGCGGCTGTACGACACAATGCGAATCCAGCTTTTAATAATTAGAAACCTCTGTTGATTTTCAAGCAGTGAAGGAAAATTGTTCTTGGGCGGCAGCCAACAAGTTGTTTTGTATAGAACTATTTTGTTAAATATTTTACGGAACTAAGTGTTTTATTATGCATAGTTACATATCATGGTGGCATTTCAACTGTTGGCTAAATGATTCGTCTGAGCACTGCACTGTCGTCAAAAAAGGTATACCATTTTTGTGGGTTGTAATCAATATTTTAAAGAGAATTCAGAAGTACAGAAGGAAATCAATGAATTACCTAGATTGTAGTTAGCGATAGTTCAAAATAATTCCAAATTATTTTTTGAGCTCACATTCCATAAAATGTAGCTGCGGTATCAATAATCATTCATACATACTCTCCTATGTTTCACTTACACAAGTCCAGAGCAGCTTTTAGTAACTTCGATTTGCTTTGGATACTGCTTAATGCCACCTGTTTTCTACTTTACCTATTTACATGTGAAATTTTTAAAGCTCAGTAAGAGTAAATATAACATTTTAATTAATCTTACTGCTTTATTCCAGTATATTCTATTGACTCTAGTTTTTGTATGAATTTTACATTAGATCAAAAAGAAGTGCTTCAAAAAAATTGTGCAATAGTCACGGAAAACAATACATGCACGCAAATTGGATTTTTCAAGTTGTGTTTCAAATAGATGCTTTTCAAAAATTTGGGTCACACCAAACACCGGTAATTTCTTTTTCTTTTCTCTATTGAAGTGCTTGTTATTTAAGTGTATGAATTATAATTCCCCTAGATGCAGAGTAGACTATAATTCATATACAGTTAATCAAATCTGGATGAGCGCTGCAGCAACAAAAACAAAATTGGCAAATGCAAAAACGATAAATATGCACCCATAGAAGCGAGCCAATAAACGATTAGATGTTTTACAATGAATTCACAGTTAATGTGAGACTATTTTTCGTCCAGCATATGAATTTCTCTTGCAAAGTTCAATATTAAAGTTCAAAAAATCAAATTAAACTCGTGTTGCTACAGATTACTCTTTTGGCCTCCTAGTGTGTGCCAGCTCTTTATGGAAAAGGCATCCCTGCATGTATTATGAATTTCGATATCTTATCATAAACGCCTATTTTTTTCTCAAAAAAAATATTTTTTATTATTGTTCCTCTAACGGAGCGAAAATAGGATAGCGCAAGACCGGCGCACAGGATCTAAAGATAGCAACCGTGTGATACTCACACACAATTGACACAACCAGAATGCTCAGCGAGAGTATTAATGTGTGTGTCAAGTTAAGTTAAGTTTTTGTTTTTCTAAGTTTAAGTTTTTAAGTTCTTAGTTTTTAATAGTTTCCAATTATCTGTTAAGAAGATACATTTTCTTACTTACCTGTGAATTCTACTTGGTGAAATGTAATTAGGGAATACTTATTACAATATGCAGTAGAATATCTTAAGTAGAAAATATTATGATGAAAAGATTTTTTACCTTTTGTGTTACACACAAGTTCCGATAGAAATGTGCTATCGAATGTTTTATCATTGTGTATTCATCATAAGGCTCATGTGTGTAATTGTATCCTTTTCTGGGATATGATTTTCGTCAATGAGCGAGATAAAGAACTTACATAAGAATTATTAATGTAGTGTGCAGGTGCACACTTAAGGAAGAGAGCGAGTGGCAATATAATGCAATTGTGAGATGCGAGCTCTCCACATTGTGTATCTGTTGCGGTTATGAAACAGTGAGATTCGTAGAAGTCAGACCTTACCTTGTTAAGTCGTTATGACAGAGCCAGAGGGAGAGACGAATAATACCTGAGAGTATGTCAGACCCATAGGTTGACTACATGTAGTAGCGAAGGTGAATAGAGGTTTTGATTGAGAATCGAGTTGGGCTGTCGACGCCCATAAGTTACGAGATTATTATTTTAGCAAGACCACTCTGAGGTTGAGGAGCTTAGTTGCTCTAGTTTTTCGTTATTATAATTCTGTTTTCGATAGAAGATTATTAAAAGATAAACGAATGAACCTAGTGAGATATATTTATAGAAAATAAGTATATCTACGCTCTCAAACTATCAACAATCTAATAGTGTAAATAAAAACAATACGCTATTGATTAGAAGAATCGTGTAGCCGGAGTCGATAGATCTCGACTGGCAAATCTTAGGGATAAAATACTACTTTAAAAAAACCCTAGATTACAGTTCCAATCTTGTAAAATAACAAATATACTTTCGAAAGTGATATGCTTTAAAAAGAGTAACTTTAAAGTATCTCAAAACGATTTCCTGTACAGTGAGAAAATGTGAAGTAATGGCATTAGACTACACTGGAGAAAAACTTTAATGGGTATGCTTGCGAAATGGAATACTCTAAATCAGAATACTAAAGAAATTTTTGAAAACATGTGCAAAGAGTCAATTTTACGCATACTTAAGCCTTATGCAGCATTTCTATCCTCATATTTAATTGAATAATAGATGTTACAAGAAACATCGCAAAAAGATTATAACTGCTCAATAGCAATTCTAAAGTTTAAACAAATGGTTTTAAAAATTGATGGGTAAGAATATTTTACGCATTCATCATAATTGTTGGTTGTTATAGCAATGATATAACAACCAACAATTATGTAGCAGTTTCTTTCCTTATTCAACTGAGGCACTAACGGGTTTCTTTTCCTGGGAATTTTCTTATACACAATTTTTTATTTTTGAATTATCATATTGACAATTTAGAAGGTAGTGCGAATTATTTCTGTCAATCAAACGTCGGAACTTTCAAAGAAGAGACATACCTTCCACAGCTTTGATTCGCATGAATGATACCGATCTCTTTACTTGCTCGTACAGAAATATCACGGAAATGAGCAATATACGCGATTCTTTTGTCTCATTGAAACTTCCACCCTAGCACCCATTCAATTCAAAATTCCAGATTAATGAGAATTCCAAGTCTAGGGTTAGAAGCAATGTATGTGATTACCTCTAAAGAAATAAAATCAGATATGAGGAACTACCTAGTGTACAAGAAAATTATTATTTGTTTGCTCGAAGCTTCTACTTCCCATGAATGCATAAAGTGACGAACTGCCAAGTTTTGATCACTTTCAACCATTCTAAAAGAAGTTTTGCAGAAACACACCATTTAATGCGCAGAAAATTTGCAAATAACATAGGACAATTGCAGCTTTTGAAGGGGGTACGCAAGTAAATTATAACTGTATGCAATTTCTTATTCTCAAATTCTTATTGAACATTTATCCTTATGCCATCATGCAACATTTTGCTCAAATGAGTAAACGATAAGCACAGATTGTATTTTTGATAGAGAGGAATGAGAACTCAATGAGAAGTGAGTCTACTACGCACAGTACAATCTCAGTCTATGCTGTGTCTCTTTGTGTGTGATTTCAATTGTACCATACAAGAACTCTCAAACGCATTTCCCTAAGAAAAAGGAGAAGAGGCCTCGAATTAGCTTTTACTCGTTTCGTTGCCAATAAAAAAATATAAGCATATTCTTCAGGTAACACTGTTGCAATTTTCAAAAGCTTTGGGTGGATTTCTCGAATTTGAGACAGATACATCTCTTTCTCCCTCTCTTCACCTCTGCCATCATTTCCGTTTTCAATCCGTTTAGTATACTTTATCTAACCCCATATCCCATACACAAGCATGGATTTAACGTAAGATTTTGTTGTTTTTGTCTTCGGCATTAACGTCTTGGCAGGATCCTTAGCCTCTTTTGCTTTATAATAAGAGTCTTCGTATCTTCTGTAATGATGACTTTTTCCTAGTGCAAAAGCGTTTACTTCATTCTTCGCGCAAGCCTGAACTTACTCATACGAGTAGTGTCTCTTTGCGTGTAGCAGTGTAACTTCTCATAGTTTTGAAGCTTTTTGTGCTGTACGTACATTCTCGCTTCCTTTTAGAGAAAACATAAATCTTTTCTGGATAACCTTTCTTGATTGTGTATACAATAATCCATTAGATAGGCATCCTCACACGTGTACTTACAGCAATGGCAAGCTCTCATGATGAACTGCTCATGTTCCAAAAATGGAGTTTCCTATATTATTTTTCTGCATTACTAGCTCAGCATTGTTTCAGTGTGGTGAAATTTTTTTACCGCTAGAAGTTTCACAGCAACTACGTATGTAATGGTGGCATTAGAAAATATGGTCTCGCCTTTTATTTTTATATTTTTGCAGTGAAGACACTTCCTATTATCTCCCGATAAATAACTTGCGGCCTTTTTTGACTAATTGGACAATCAAAGCGCGCATTTTAAAGAAGTCGGAAAAACGACAATTAAAAGGAGAAGTTCAATTCTTTGAGACGGAATTGATAGATGAAGCGGTGAGAGAATTGCATAATTTTACCTTTTAAATATAGTGCATCCTCTAGTTCATGGTACAAGGCTGTTGCACGTAAGCCATGAGTTTTCCCCGTCTTCGCTTGTCTACACCACAAACGTGTGTGAAAAAATATCAATGCGTATCTTCCTGACAGGATTCTTCAAAAGTAACAAACCATTTGCAAATTTGGCACTCTTTATCCCATCAAGAATATTCTTTCTGCATTTTAAGACATTGCTTCTACATGCATAGATATCTAAATCTTACGTGTTCATGAAAACTTGCTACATGCGTATAAGAGAGGTGAAAGAGAGAGGCATTTCCGGTTTTTACTTTATATAGTTGTTCGAGAGATAAACTGGATCATTATGTTGTATTTAAGAGACAAGGAAATTTATTTTATTATTATTTGAAATATCAGTTTTACTTATCTATCTTATTTCAACGAGGGATGCCTCGCATCTGTGTGCACATCGAGGCAAACACATCCTATTTTTAGGAATGAAACAACGAACCTCCTAGTTGTGACTCCTCCTTGTCTTATTCTAACCGTTTGAGTTGAACTCTTTCTACATACAGTCATCACTGTCCATACTCTGCAGCAGAGAGGAAGAGGCGAACGAGGAAACAATTTCCTCCCCTATAACTGCATTGCAAGGATTTATTTTTTCACCTTAGCTTGTTTCTCTTGATTCATTTCTTTTACACTCTTTTTGCTCTCTTACTTTAGCTTCTCTCTCTCTCTTTTACAGAAAATTAAAAGCAAAATATTTTTCAATTTCATACGGTTTTAGGGGACGGTCATTTCAGCTAAATTTTGGCGAGATGTTGCAGAAAAATGGTTTCATCAATTGGAAGTTGGAAAAGTAGGATTTCATTGTTTTGTGATGAGAGTTATACGTTTTTACTCAAAGTTTTCTTTTATTCTACGAACAGAGAGTCTACTTTTTTTTTACTGATGTATATGTATTTCTACTATGGCATGGAGATAGGAATGTATAGATTAAAAAAAAGGTTTGAATCCCACACCGAAAATTCCAGTTTTTTCCACCTCTTTTTCTTATACCGAGTATTGCAGTTTCTTGTGATAAATATCTTTAAAATGTGGATTTTCATTCTTGTGAAATGCATCTAGGAGGTATGAAACGCATTTTTTTGCATTGTGTGAAAATTTTCCATTTCTCACAATGCATTTTTTTGCAAACATTTGTCTCTCTGAATTTTAATCAAATTTTTATTCTCTTGTTTCTCTACTCTTAAAGAAAGGGTATTCTTTGAATTTTTTATTTTCTATAAAATATTTTTTAGCATATCAGAGATTTCATGCCTTTACATTTCTTCAGGTGTATACATTTTGCAGAGGGCGAGTGGCTATGGCCAATCATCGCTATACAACAGTACCTCATCCTTATGATTTAACATTTTCTTTGGATTCGATGATACAGCCACTTGTGGATGATGAAACGATTGAAAAAGAACGCAGGTAGAGAAATTTTTTGAAAAAAAAAATTTGGAGGAAATGTTTAGATTTTTTTTTTTCTTTTTAATATATATAGAGTATTCAAAACGTAAAGAAAAATAAACTGGAAGAGAAAGGGTGTAAGCCTGTTCAGAGTGGATGCAAAGACGAATTTTGGAAAATAGAAATACGAAAATTATTAAAGTGTTAAACACTATTATCATTTTTCAAGTAGTATTCTTTTCTATCTGTTTTTATGAATTCTATTGGATGCTTCTTCTGTACATCTCTTTTGAATTTTATTTTATTTCTGTGTTTCATTGTTTTCAGTCATTCTTTTACTCCCTTGAGGAATATTCGTAACTCAAAGCGTACGACGCCTTTCTTTGTAAATATTATTGTTGTTGTTCACTCTGTGTCTCCTCTTTCAAAGGTAAAATATATATTTCTATTGATCAAGGCTATTTAGAAAGATTAAAAAATGGGTTTTAAAGAGTTTTTTCTTTACTGCTTCTGTGTGTCCAAAGACTATAAAAAAACATGCATTTTTTCTTTTAAATTGATCAAAAAAAACCATCTCTTTTAAAACTTTCAACATAACCGAAGGCTGCACTTTCTTTTTAGAATTCTTCTTTTCATATTTTTAAATCATTTTTCATTTTTTTGTAATACAATCCATTCTTGTAATCTCTCTTAAATCTCCTCTATCTTTATGCCTTCTCTTGGGCAGATTTTACGAAAAGATGGAACAGAAATCGCTCGTCGAAATCTTCGTGTGGTGGATGATAGTGGATTGGCATTTACAGTCACACTCTGGGATACACTTGTAAGAGGGATTCTCTATTTTTTTATTTTATTTAATATATACATTTTTTGAAAGAATAATCAGCAGTATACATCTCTCTCAAATTTTTCTTTGGTGAGAATTTCAACTTTTTTTGAAAAATATTTATGAAGGATATTTCTATAAAAAAAATTAAAAAGTACGAAGTGTCACTCTCTAAAATGTTAACATTTTACATTTTTTTTTTGATACGATTGATGCCGTAGAAATTATCATAAATTATAATTTGATGTATGTACAGCCTCTCTCGTCTGTGAACTTTCTATACAAACACAGGCAGAGATGTCACTTTCTTTACTCTTTTTGTGAACTCTTTCAACACGTGATGGATATGCTTTCAAGAAAATTTTCAAATTTGATGCCACCCTGTGTTCTTTACAGGCTGGAAATCCTCAATGGAATGGTATTGAAAAGAGTGTTGTAGGATTTATAGATTTGAAGGTCATTGATAAACAAAATTATGGCTTACAAGGTGCATTTGGTATAAATTCTCTCTTTATTCGTTCTCCTACTCAAACGCGAGCAAAAGAATTGGCCAAATGGTATCAAACGGTTCGTTTCTTGTAGTTATTTATAATGTATAGTATGGATTTGTTTGTTTTGTTTTATAATACTTTATTTTTAATGGTTTGCATTGTTTCTGTAGGTTTTGTGTGGTCACACCTTTTCTCTCTCTCTCTTTTCTCTCTGTTTCTAAATTTTTTTTGTTCTATCTCTATGTAGGTATAGGCTATCACTTTTTCTTTTTTTATCCCTGTGTCTCTCTCTATAGATTCTTTCTCTTCATCTCCTTCTTTCTAGCTCTCTCTCTCTCTCTATAAATGTATATAGACTCTCTTCTCTCTATATAAATGTATATAGACTCTCTCTCTATAAATGTATATAGACTCTCTCTCTCTCTATATAAATGTATATAGACTCTCTCTCTCTCTATATAAATGTATATAGACTCTCTCTCTCTTTCTCTCTACCCTCTGGTCATTCTACCTCTACTTCTTCTATTATTTTTTATAGTTGGATGAAACTTCCACCTTTGAAAATATGCAAGGCACAACAGGTAGTCCTCTTGCTTTACATAATGATGTAACCGCCGCCACAATTGCCAACATCAAACGCCTTCCAGAGGTGAAGCAGAGAAAAAAATTATGCATGCGGCAAAAGATTGTTTTGGAGAGAAAATTTGTAAAATCTATGCAATTGTGATTTATAGGGAATTTTAGTTTTTCACATAAAAGAAATAGGATTATAAACCACAAAGAGTTGTTTTGTTTTTCACTCTCTTTATTTTCTAGTACAAAGCAATTTTTAAAGGAAATTTGAAAATTTTTGGATCGAAAGATTCTTTAAAAAGAGAGGAGGAGGCTCTCTCTCTAAGTGTATTGGATTCTCTCAAGGATATCCTCTTTTTTTTTTTTGTAAAATTATATACTGCAGATATATAATTTTTATATATTTCCCGTAGAGAGATTTCTTTGGCACCTTTGTATATACATCGTGTATCGTATGAAGGAAATTTCTTCAAAATTTAGAAATTTCCTCAAAATCCTCAAATTTTTCCTTTCTTCAGATAATTTTATATTAAACTAGTCTATAATATTTTTTTTATTTCTATTTTAAGGGATTGTATAGCAATCGTGTTCGAATTGCTCGGGTACTTTGGCGAAGAAAGGGTGAAGAAGAAGTATATGTTTATCCTGCTTGCACAAAATGTTCTAAGAAGGCGAGTTTTGATTCCTCAGATTCCACATATAAGTGTGAACCGTGTGATCTTATTCTTGATTCCGTTTCTTGGAGGTAAATCTGTAGGCAAAATAGAGTGGAGAAATCTTTGAAATGGGTGGTAGAGAAACGATTTTCAAAATAAATAAAGAAAATGAAAAAATTTAAGACGAAACGCATTGAGCTAATATAGGAATCACTCTTGGAATTTATAAACGGAAAAGGAAAGCATTTTATTTTTTCAACGGTTAGGATTGGCCATTGGAAGGAGCACGTTTACTTCTTTTTTTTTTTTTGCTCTATGATATTTTTTCATCTTTAGATTTTATGAAGAGTGTTTTTGCATAGGCTTCTTCTCTCATCTCCAGTTTCCTTAGATTAGAAGTTTCCCTCTTAAAAAAATAAAAATGTATTTTATGCTGCTATGAATGGAAAATATTACACTGTGTTTTCAAGGTATATGCTTTCTGCTTCGGTTGTGGATCACACAGGGATGCTTTTTGTTAAAATATTTGATGAAGGTGGTAAGAAATCCTCTTCTGAAACAGACAAAAATATTTAGATATCAGGACAACCACAGACTATAGACATGCCAAAACTAAAAATAAATGAATGGCTTGATTTTAGAGTGTGAAGCTGGAGAAGAGCATCATCCTAGTCCAAAAATGAATGTAGAAACGTGCAATGAAGAATCTGAACAAATTTAGAGGCATATTTTTAAGAAATAAATGCGATTTCTCGAATTTGAAACACTGAGAAGGACAGGTTGCTAAGCGTGAAATTTTGAAATTTTACTTTAAAATATGTCGATTCTCTCTTTGTGGAAGAGTGGGAATGAAAGTGTGAAAGATTTCCAAAGGGGCTATGCGATATAACTCTTTCTGTGTAATTTCTTCATACGTACTGATTTATTTGGATGCCTTATTTTTTATAGGGGCAAACATGTTCAATAAAGGAGCTGTGGAATTGAAATCATGGGATTCTACACGAAGGCAGGAGTTTCTTGATTATGAGATGCTCTTCACGGTGAGATATCGAAATTTTGAATTTATTCAAGGAAGCTTTCATAGTATTTTTCTTTGCTTGTAGTGCCTGCGTTTATTTTTCTAGGTTTGAAGGTCCCTCTCTCCTACAGTGTAATTCCTCCTTATTCGTTACTTGCTGAATTCTCTCATTTCTTCTGCCTAAATTATCCTTCACTTAAGGCATGTGCACCCTTCTTCCTTAGCTTTTCTCGTAGGTGTACACCTCTCGTTTAACTTTTGTGTCTTAGTTTTACTTAAAACTAAATTTGATTCGATGTTTTTTATACTCTAAAATCACTTGTAGTGTGTAGGAAAAGATATACTTTTGAGAATACATGCGTATGCTTATCTATAACCTCTACGGCAGGAATTTGATATTATTATTCGTTCTAAATTAAGTACGTATGGTGGAGAACGGCAGATGACATATATTTTGCAAAATTCTAAACCCGTTGATTTTTCAGCAAGTAGTACGAAGATGCTACGTCATCTTACTGAATTGGTAAGATAACCAAACACTGCATGCAATTCGATAAATTTAGACTCTATGCTTTTTATCGGAGTTTTGCATATTGTTGGTGTTGTATTGTTTATTTACATTGCCTTGCCCTGTGAAAAAAGTTTAATAGTTCATTCCTGTGAGTAAACGTTTTATCTTTACTATTTTTGATAATAGTTTAGAGAAAAACTTTTAGATAAAAGAAATTTGATACTCTTTTTCTTTTTTGGCCTCGATGGTATTAAAGGAATCCATGAAAATCACGGAAACGCGTTAGTTCTTCCTTATGAATAGTTTGTCCCACTTATCATTATCTGTTTCCCGCTTTTATTACAGGTTTCTGGCACAAAGAACCCAAGGAAAAGTAGGGGTTTCAAGGTATATATCTCCTCTAGTAACTCTATCTCTTCTCCCTGTAGCATAAGTTATTCTGTTTTTTGCATAATTCACTGCATGAAATTTTTCTTGAGGGTTGTCATTTCCTGCGTTCAACGCGTGTATTTTATTTCATTTGCTGCAATTGTTCTATTTACTTTTTGGGGAAATTGAGAAATTCTTCATGCACTCTATGGGTCGCTTTGTTCCTAGTAGGGTTCCTGTTGTAGTAAATTCTTGAGTAATCATTCTTTTTCCTCTTCAAAAATTTAGTAAACGCATTGCTTTGTAAATGTTTGCGTGAAAATCTTATTTACTAGAAATTTTATCAATTTTTCAGGATGAACATGAAGACACTGAAATGCTTGTTGATGAAAACGTGTCGATCAGCGAAAATTCTTTCCATTAAAAAACAGCTATTTCGATCATTACTTTTTGACTGACTCGAAATTTTACTGATTGTTCCTTTTTGTATAATCTTTTGCCCGAAATGCTTAGCGTATTCTCTGTGTCACATACGGAATCTGTTAATGAATTTCCTCTTTTCAAATGATTTAAATGCGGGTTATGTGCAAAAATGGCAGAGAAATTTGTCACAGAATAAAAGCGTAGCATAAGTACTTTGTGATTTTGCAACAACTATAGATTGTCTTGGATTATTGCTGCATTCATCGTATGCTTACCTCATCCCTAAGAGAATGGTTTTCTTACAATGCGCACGGCTTGCGACTGCACCTACATCCTTAAATCTACTGGTTTTTTCTAATAAAATCTTTCAATTCACTCTATACAGAGTGTAATGATCCTCTAAACCTCAGGAGAAAAATACAAATTGCTAATATTGTCACTTTCTTGCTGTTTTTGAACATACATATAAAAAACAAAATTATTTCCAACTTTGCATGCGTAAGGGTTTTGCTTATTAAAGATAGATTTCTAACTTTATGAATGATATTCAATATTGAAATAATGTCTCTATCATGAGCGTAGAAACATTAGGGACGTGGAGTGCAAATGAAGGAAGAATTTGCTGCCTGGGAAGTTACTTGCTTCGTGATACTCACTTATTCTCATCTCTTACAATGTAGAAATCGATTGGCATCGTTCTTCAACAAGATTACATCACATAGGCTTTCTAATAATCATTTAAATCGCTCAGTTGGATAATGTTCAGATTAGCAAAAATTAGAAAGATGCTATAACTTCATACAGCGCACAGTGCAGTTATGACGAGGCATTAGAAAAGCAAAGTATAAAATATTTAGCAAGGAATGAATGCAAAAAATATAAGTTCTTTTTCTATACTTTAAATGGAGTATTTATCTAATTTCCACAGCATTCTACAATTAAGAGATTTCCTGGATAAATGGTATTAATTTTCGAAAAATTGGCCAGACATGGATATTATGCAGACTCAATGCGAGTGGCATTTCCTTTTTAGTATTTCCTAGCACGCATTTTGACAATTCCTGCCATGCAAATTAATTCTAATGTGATGCAACTCTAAACTGACATATTAGGTACAAATAACGATGCTTGCAATAGTTCTCTACCAACTTAAAGAGGGAATATTTTACATGCCTCTATCACGCAAATAGACATGGAAACTCGCTCGCCAGAGCGCGCACGTCATTTGAGGATGGTACACACACAGATGCTGGGTGACTTATCGTCATGTGATGCCTTCCCTTTTGAAAAAATCTCTTTTGGCTTGCCACCACACCGAGTAAAGGAGAGCACCTCGATAATCGTGTAGAAAAAGTGGAAAAGTTTGCTCCGGTGTATTATATTGCGGTGGTCATTGATTCCGAAAGATAGCTTGCGTGCATAGAATTCAAAGAATTTCTGCTCTGTGTACGTACACACTAATTTTTCATGCCGTTTGTGTGAAAGTATTGCTTACCATGAATATCCTCTAACTCTACACTTTTCTTGGTGCAATTGCATATTTAAAAATTACCTTAAAGAGCGCATAGGATGGATTCAAATCAAACCCAGCAGTTGCTGGAGAAGTTGAGGGAAAGGATTCAACGCTGTGAAAAAGCGCTCGGGGTAGGGAAAGCAGCTGTACCCGCATCTGGAAGTGATATTCTACCTTCAGGTATCTCCTACTTGTGCATTTTGGAAAGATTGAGCAATTTGTATGGGAGCAAAATTGCTTCAAAAGTAAGGCTCACTTCAATGAAAAACTTGATTTCTTGTTATCCTAGAGGGAGGTGGATCACCACCGGCAGTTCCTAAAAAATCAGGACGAAACCTAATCTATGAGTTATGCCGATTACAAGATTCGTTGAACAAACTAATGAAAGGCTCTTTTGTGGAACTGGAAGAAAAATGTTAGTATTTTGTAATTGCTGTCACTAATTGATGAAAAAATTGTTTCATCTAGCTTCTAAAAAAAAAGTTTCATTTAAGAGAAAAGTAAGAAATTGCAAATTGAATTCAATCTTTTTTAAGTATACATTTCTATTTCATTTAGGATGTATTAAGCTAATTTGATTTAAGAAAAAATGCTTCAATTAGTTCATGTAGATGCTTCTATCGATGCCTACTTGTACTGCTGAGCAAATTTGTTGATAAACATTCAACATATTTTGCAAATTGTCATACCTAGTGTAAACAAGCCTGGGTAAGTAATTTTTTGGGAATTTTTTCCCATGTTTTGCTCGTAACGGACACACTTGGAAGGTCAGAAAATGATCCGTCTGATTAGAGCCTTTTTCTTTGTGATAGAATACATTATTGATATAACTGGCTCATAAAAAGGTTTTTTATATATTTTATTTTGTCTTCAATTTATCCTTTTACAGATAAAAGCATGTCCTCATGGCTCGACCATACATGTGTAAGTGTGAATTCCTTATTAGAAAGCTCCGTAGCAAAACGCGCTTATATTTTAGAGCATGAAGATATCCTTGTAAAAACTTCAATAAGCCTTAAACAAGTAGAAGAATTGTTACCGTTTATGAATTGCCAATCTATTGGAGGTAAGTCTATATACAAAGTGAGGATGTCTTATACTGAGTTGAGAAATATTTTGCCATATAAAGTCGCAACGCTACTATACGCATAGTAGTTGTATGGAGCTTAGCCGCATCAGCATTTTCTTCTATCATTTTCTATAACTATACTCGAGCAACTTAAGAAAGTAAAATATTAATAAGCTTTCTTTCTTATCACGCAATATGAAATAGTAAGCAAAATAATATTTAGGATATCACACAATTATGCTTGTATTTGGAAGATATCAGGAGGCATGTGAATACTTAAAAATAGAGATATATCTGCGAAGTATTCACCGGCTTTTTGTGCCGATACTATTTTTACTTTCATAGAGATGGGTGCTTTCCAAGATCGCTTAGACAAAGTGGAATTTGAAGGCAATTTAATAAGTGAAGGCGCCAATCGTTTAAAAAAAGATGTATTTGAGCTATCTCATTTACATAGTACTACCGTAAGGCTCTTTATAGAAATAGAAGATTAAAAATTCAATCGATTCACTCTATATGTGCTCAGTGCATAAGAAAGAGGATGGCATAGCACTATAATTTATACATGAGGTGATGTAATGGACATGAAAGTGTTTCATGTTTTTTGTTTTAAAAACCCATTGTTGACTAGAAATTTAATAATGATTGCGTTTCATTACTTCTTACGAGTTGTAGAATTTTTTGCCTGTGCAGATAAACGTAATTGCTGGCTCTCTCAAGCATTGGGATGAGCAACTAACTCTTCTCGAAACGAAAAAAAATTCATGCCAATGAGGAGGCTTGAGTATTGAATCCTGTGTGCGGATCAAGACAAGCTTTACAATACATTTCCTTTATTTTTTCATTTACTTCGAAGTCCTAGCCTAAGATTCGTAAAATATGCAGAGCAGGCTGTAGTTTGGGCTTGCACAAGATATTGCTTCTAAACTCGCCACTCCTTTACTAAGCTCGATTATTTTTTCCATACAATAGCATTTGAGTCCTCCTTTTGCTGTAGGTGAATGTATACTGAAAAAGTGTCCTTCCGTTAAAATCTTGTCGATATTACTGCGTGAAAATAACATTCAGCTACTGCGGCTACTTATATGACTGTACAGTAGGTGATCCATGTATTAATAGTTACTACTATAGTTGAAATGAGCGAGATGCTTTGGAAAAATAAGTGGAGTTAAGAAAATTCTACGCTAGCTTTCAAAGGCATGAAGAACGCACAAGTTTCATCATATTGCAAAAAAACTCGACATGCAATGGTGCATAGGAATAATTGCTGTGGTAAAATAGAATGTACTGGGTTTTTACGATGGATGCAGCTTTAATAATGTAATAATCCTAATCGATACCTACGGGGCTCCAATATGCGATTTCTTTTTTGCTTTTTAAGTAATGATATACTTTATCTTCTTCGCCAAGATTGCAAGGTCATGTACGTTAGTGAAATATTAAAAGCAAAGTTATTTCGTCTCATTCAAAGCAACGAAGCATTCCTGCGGTGCCTTACGGTATACTTTATTGAAAAAGGGCGTCAGTATAAAGTAATTTTGCAACAGAAAAAAAGATAAGAAGACAGATAGAAAAGTTTTAGAATAGATGAGGAACTAGTTTCTCTTTTGACAAATTATTTAATGGCTTTGCAATTTAGGTTGGCAAAAAATTTAATATAAACTCTCTTCATGGGACGCTTGAGACCGTTCTATCAAAGGTTATAGTTTTGGCAGATGCAGCATTCTATTCCAATCATGAAAATAATTATTTTTGATACCTACAGAATTCTCTGAAATAAAAATACTAGTTGCGCATTTCCACATGAAATTTTCGCAGTTTCAAACCTATTCCAGGAGCGGATTCTAAGGCGACTGTATTGAAGGCAAACGCCCGTAGTAACAAATCTTCAAGGTAGCTTACAGTGAGTTATTATTACAGCGATAGGAACCGCTGGATTATTGGATTTTTCCATACTCAATAGAAATAGTCTTATAAATTATGCATTTTCCAATAAAGTTATTTATTTTGTAAAGCAAGAACGATTTTGACCAACTTCCAAATTACAATCGTAAATTTATACCCGAATAAAACCGAATACAAGAATAAAAGAAAACTTTGGTTAGAATGGATTTTGGTTTCACTGTTCAATTGTTACCACTAGGAATTAATACCATTGGAAATACAGAAAATTTCGTTCTGCAGCAACAAAAATTGTTTGTTAGTAACTCCCTTCAACTCCATAAAAAAAAGTTTCAAATAAACAGATTACGATATCCATGTTTACGTTCAATATATCTCGAATATTAAAAAGCAATTAATACTTTAAAAATTGACTTCTCCTCGTGGTTTTTTCTCGCCACCAAGCTCAAAAGTCTTGCAACGCTTCAATGGGTGAAGCCGCCTGCTTTTGCATTTTGTACACTCCTATAGAACACAAAACGCAACGATAGTTTATGAAAGGATGCACACCATTTAAAGCTTTTCAAAAATGTAGGAGCCAAAAATAGGATGCAACATACTGACACTCAGATAGTATACAAACCAAGAGTGTACATTGAAAAATAGCAATAATATTGACAGCAAATTACAGTAAAATAAAAAAAAGAAAATATGATACACCGAATCATAAAAGAAGCGTCGTCAGTAGAATACACAAATAATAAGAAGAGTACATGGCTATTGCATTTCTTAAGCATGAAATAACCAAGATAGTTTTACAGTAAATGAACACATTTGAAACACGCAATTCTTCGTGCCTCACCAGCTTCAAAATAATCTTCTTCGTGGTTTTCGCTTTACGCCGTAGAATAGGCTTACTCTGTCCTCCAAAGCCTTTCTGTTTTATGCGGTATCGACGAGACCCAAGCGCGTTTCCTGTATCTTTTCCTTTTTTATGCTGAGAAACTCTGTGAGGAGTGTGCTTGCGGCATTTCAAATTACTGCAGTATGCGCTGCGAGATTTTGGAATATTCACCATTGTGTATAGTGTATCAAAGAACGATAGATAAAAACTCTTCTTAAAAGACTCTCTTATTAAAGAAAAAGTAAGAAATAAGTTCAGAGATATAATTGTGATCACAATGAAGAGTCACAAAGAAGTAAGTTTCGCCTTAAACAAAGCAAAATGCCTCCTAAATAGAAAGAGAGCAATTAGAGTAAGATTAGCAAAAACAAAATGTAAACGGGGTGGCTACTTAAGGGGAGGGAAAACACAGCAGAGGAAGAGAAATCTGTTTCGGATTGGCCACGGGAAACATTGGGCGTCATCATGTGAGAACCGGCTGTACGGGAAAACATAGCAGTCAAAGAAATGCAACCTGGAAGTTCAAGGCGGGTGACACGAATACTGCCATTTCACCATTAAGAGGGAAAGGGGAGAGCGTGCGGACATGCAGAAAATTTTTCTCGCTTCGCGCTGGTTTTTCAAATTTAATTTCGAATGCTTTCCTATCAGCAGTTTTTCTTCAAATTTAAGATGCTGCAATGATGCAGCAAGTATGGATAGCAGGGTCTTATGCATGCTAGATCCACATCAGCTTTTTCGATAGCCAAAAATTAGAACTAAAGAAGGGGTCAAGCCTTCAATATTTCAACTCAAATTAGGACAACAAAATGTTTTTTGTAGCTAAAATAAAACTGAAAGGGTGGACTTAATAGCGCAATACGCAAACATTATACAACAGATAAAAACTCGAAAACTAGGATTGGAATGACACTCTCGTAAAACAATAATCAACATTTCACACTCGAATATTTCTTGCCATATTGAAATGGATAACAAATTGATTTGATTACTCTACAACCAAATCAGAGATGCCGCCCTACGAGTGAATCTCAACTATGGCATGGAAAATTCGGATGAGACAAACCTTGAAGAGACAAAAAAAATGCTGTATTACTGCCAGCATTTTTTTTGCATCTACTGAAGAACACAAGTATTTTAGAAAATAGCGAACTTACAACTATAGCATTTGAGCTATAATATTCCTCAAAGCTATAACGATGAAAGAACTCTTTTTTCAGAAGTTTCTGTCGTGATATTTCTAGTTATATTTTTGAACAAAGCTTGCCCTCCCATTGTTAAAAATTGTGGACCAGAATAAGGGAAGAAGCTGCACAGCGCAATGTCTGCTGTAAATGGGCATTTTGGGCTAATAAAAGTTGCAATTAAGCCCTATCCAAATTAGTGTAGTATTACCGGTTAATGCAATACAAGATTGAAAATCTAATTGAGTGCTTTCGAAGTTATACATATTCAAAAAATGTATGGCTGCAATGGTAAAAACCAATGCTAATACAAGCTTGATATTGATGATTTTGGTAAAACATAATCCAGATACTATTTCTAATTTAGAACTTGCGATATTGGGTATCCAGGTAATAGCCTAATAGCATCTGAATTTTTTAGAAACTATGACAAATACTCGAAAAGCTTTGGCTAATTATAAATTTTTTGATTGCATGCGGTTTGCTTCGAACGCAATCTTAACAAGAATGAATGCATTGAGTAAGGCAACGAATATATGTTGCAGCCATTGGGAAATACTTGTATAACTAAAGGAATATGAAATAAGTACCTTCACCTAAAATGCTTCTACCCTTCTAGTAGCTTAGTCTATATTTTAGAAGCAAGACTCCTAGACAAAAACGCTTTTTCAAGTCCGTGAAATGCAATTGAGTGCAAAACAATTAGGTAGAAAAACATTCTCTACATATTGCAAGAAAAGTCTATAATGCATCTTATTTTTTGCACAGAGTAGAAGAAAATGATTGCACGACTTATTATAACAAACTAAATTAGTTTGATTTCCGTTATTTTATTACTGGCAGCTTGCGATTTTATCAAAATCACGCAATGGATCAAATGTAACTATGGAAATCAACTTACTGTCGCACGACATTTGATATTAAAGAAAACAGCGATAATGTATGAAATATTACGAGATGATTGATTTTACAAACCAAAAAATGCATGGCAATATTCAACCATCTGACATGATTATTTTAAGCATTTTAAAGCAATAGCTTCGGGAATGCTATATTTAATTACATTGGAAACCTGTTTCATTTTCAATTCTTCTTATCGTTTAACAATGTCGAAAGGCAACTTAAATTAAAGAATAAATTTATACAACAAAAAGCTACAACTTTCACGCCTATTATTTATCGCATCTACCCCAACTTAATATTTGTTCATATATAATACCAAAATACCGTATAGAAATAAAGCAGAATAAATATTTGACCACCAGAAAGGGGTACGAGTGCAGTACCATTATACTACGTACTTCCATTATGCATATCATTCATTACCTGCGCGAATCGATTTTGTAATTGAAAAGGAAACTAAGGGGATTATGAGTGACCATATTGCCTTTTCGATTGTTTAAACAATTCATGATTTATTCATGATTAAGCACGCTAGCATCAAAAAATCCAAAAGCAAGGATAATTTGACAAAGTTGAAAAGAAAGCATGAAAAATATTGTTAGCGGCTCGTACCCACAGGAAGAAAATTCGAAAATAACTTATGAGATGATTAGCTTCAAGTGGGGCATATTTAGTAATGAAATTTATCTAGCTAGGAATTTATTGATGGCTACATCATTTTCCATGTATGCGATTTTGTTTTTCTGAGGGCCTATGACTCAAGATTAATAATGCGATTACAATATTTTTTTCTTACTTCACAAATTGTCCCTATGCCACATGACAATTACTTTTTAGAAAAAAATGAATTACGTCTAATATATGTGTATTTTCTCAAGATTCTTCAGCAAAAATTTACGTTGCTCATCCTGCACATCACGGATTAAAAAAAGAGTGTATTTGAATACAGTACATGCAATTGAAGGGAAATATACGCAACGATCTAGAAATATCTAGATCAAAGCCAAGGTTACGTAATGAAAAGCAAACGTCAACTACTATTTTGCTTCTAAGTGCCATGAGTGTAAGCAGAAACGATCACAAAATACAGAAGTTACGATGAAGCATTCAGAGGGGATGCATTATTTCAAAAAGAAATCATATCGTAGCATAAAGGTGTAGAAAACAAAATAACTACCTCAGTTCTAAGCCGTCGCCATAGCCAAAAAGAAATAGGTATGGCTTGATATCCCAATTTAGACAAATTTCTGATAAGAAACAAGGACAAAAAAGGTAGAAATAGTCTGCTGTAGCTATACATAGAGGAAAAGGATCCATCTTCCATGATATTTTCAATAAAAAATTAACCATTCATTATGCCTCACAAGAAACTCAAACTTCTATGGAGACAAACCTGTGTTGCAAATCCGGAAGAGTAACTCGACTTATCCAATCGATGCTAAGACAAATTTTTGAATTCGCATCCAATAAATCAACTCGGTACGGTCCCGCCTGCTGGTTAGTTTGAAAATGCAATTTGGTCTTCAGTGGAAGAGAATCCAATACTAACAATAATTCTTTCAACATGCGTGATGTTTCTGATCTAGTCATTTGCGCATGCTCTGAGTTAACATTTATAAAAACTTAAAATAAACTTTCCGGAAGAATAGATACAAAAAGGAAAACTGCCTTCATTGGACCTACACTAGCGATCAATTGGCAACACAGGATGTTGTTAAGAACAGAATATATCCATAATCACAAAATGATTTTTGAAAAAAAAGAAAAGATAAACACGAAAACACATTAGAGGCTGGTCAAATCACGCACTGAATTCTTACCAAACTCTTCCATTGCTGCTCTCCATGCAGGAGGAACAGCCATTGCATATTCAGGAAGCTCGATTTCTACGGTGTGAACCACCTCCACCAATCGTGCAAGAATTTCACTGTTGGAAAATTCGTAATGCAAAAAAATAGTAGCACTACAGATAGCGGGTGAATCATGCACAATGCACATACAAAACTATAGAATAGATATATATCTGATAAGCCTACAAGTAAATATATGCCCACAAAACGCTTTATTACTAGAAAAGAAAGAAATGAGACAGCATGTGTTCACGTAAAGAGGGCATTTTTATCACCGTGATGAGCCTACAATGTGCACAGAATGCAAGGCTTGAAATAACTTACTTTAACAGAGAATAAAACATTTTTACAGCATTTATAGAATATCTCTGAAACACTTATGAAACAGTGATGAAATATTTACTATAAATTGTAAAATACTTTTAAAGCTTACCGATGTTCGGACGATGGCAACTGAAAGCAGATTTCAAGTCCCTGCTTCAAGTAGTCACTCATATCTAAAGATAAACATGAAAATACATAAATGGCATGCTATACAAATCATAAAGAAGGATAGCCAAACCAACAAGTTTCTTGATTAAAAGAGGTAGGAACGTTTTACATGTCTATGTTTCAGAAATAAAGGGAAACCGTCTTAAAGGAGTGGCTTAGAAGAAACATATCGAGTAAATTTCAAGCACGTATTTTCAAAACATATACTCAAACAGGAGAAGTAACACTCTTCATGAATCACTTTGGAAAAGTATCTCACGTATTTCTGAGATACTATCTCTACCTCTTTCAGAGGGATTGAACGATCAATGTAAATCCTATGTTTCGTTTCAAATCATACCATAAAACTCATAGAAGCAAATTACATATAATACTTTGCTCAAAGTGTGTATATTTGTAGGAGGTTTATTGGAAAATCTCTTCAGCAATGTTCTAACAATCGACTCATTGTCAAATGGAGGCGATAAGCAAATAGAAGCAAGTACCTATTTCAAATATTCAAAAAACAGGAAACAAAATCATTAAATCCATATAAAAAACTTTCAAGAGGCATCCTAAGAAGAATATTCACATTCCTAACACCAAAAATGAATGCGAAAATTTGTGAAGGAGTGGATGTCAAAGTAAAAGCTAGAAAGAATTTCTCAAGAGGAAGCTCTGCCAATAAAGTTTTTCTCTTTATAACTAACACCGTCCTATAAAATGAAAGCAGATAAACAGGACAGCAAAGTTAAGCTGTAAGTATATACAAAACTCTGCTATGCAAATAAATAAAAATAGGCCATAGAAATGGAAAAAATCGGCTACATACCCGCGCCACATCCTCATTGGAAAGAGTATCGATGGAACTCATTATTGCATTGCACAGTAATGCAACATTCTCAGAAGAAATAAATCGTAATCTTGATAACGCTTGAAATGTGATAACAAGTTGTCGAGGCTGAAAGGCATTCAAGTTATCCATCGCCAATGAAGACAAACGACGAATAAGAACGCCACGCACTAATCTGCGCAAGAATATAACAAAATATATAGTCGAAAAACAGTCAAAGAAAAGGCTATTTTTGCTTAAAAATTAGTACAGAGCAGAGGATTAGAGATGAAAAGCATCCAATAAACCCAAAAATCTGAAGCCTGCTCTATCTCAGAGCTAGCATTCCACACCTCTAGTTACAGTTCAACACTAATGCCATCAGATGCAACAGGTTCCTCTTTACCCATGTCTTATACTAATAAAGGTTCAAAAAAATATATATGCACGCATCTAGCAAGCTCTCCGAGCCACATTTTGATTCTTATATAATAGGCATCAAAGTGAAGAAATGGTAGGATATGTTTAAAAGTATATCGATTGTAAGTACTTTTTGTCGATTAAAAAATAGCACACTCTACACAACCAAGAGACAAAGGGAGATGGATGCATCCAAGAGAGTATAGGAGAACAAGCAGGAATGCATGTTTTTGTTCAGTGAATGTGTTAGCAGTGTATGCATACTGATACACATAATCAAGCTTACGATGCATTTGCAAGAAGATTAAGAGTATTTGTAACATCTTCAGCATTATATTGATCAATTATATCCAGCATCTTCTCAATGACAGTGTCTGTAAGTTCTCGATTGAAGAGGGACCATCGACGCATTGACTCTAGAAGCGCATACAAATCTCCTGGTAGGAAAGTATCTAATATTTTGAGGGCTTCAAATCGTATGAAATCTGATACATGACGATCTCTGTAGGGCATTGTGCTAAATCCTAATGCAAAGCCACACAATTGCTTCGCTGTTAGCATATTCTCTTTCTGCAACATTATTCCAGCCAATTTTTTGCTGAGGAGCTGAACAGATTCAACTGGATAGCGCACAGAGGCCAAATTAAGACATAAAATAGAGAGAATACGATTTTCAGCGGAGTCTACGAGTTCACTCATTTCGTCGATTAGTTTCGAAAAACGCTCATCCTTCCAAATAATGTGCTTTCCTTTACTATATCCTGTTTCTATCGATTTATTTCCGCGAACATGAAGTGATTCAGAAGCCGATTTGGGGTTCCTTGATTTTTCTTTGGAAGACGTGGCAATGGCGAGCTCTCCAGGAGATACCGCATCATTAGAGTGAGAATTCTTTTCCGCAGGATTTGGTTCTTTACTAACATTGACAGCAGGTAGCCGTAAGATGGCTTGAAGAAATCTCAACAGCTGCTGCAAAGGAAAACTACCAGGAACATTACGAGAACAAAAATACGAGAGCACTTCATCACCGGTTTTCAACGACCGTACATCATCTTCATGTGAATGAGATGCGCCTGTTGAGAAAGAGTACTCCTGTAGTGGAGAATGATAATAAGAACTCCTCTGCGAAAAAGAGTTACATGGATATGAAGATTTGCTCACTACAGGGAGGACTGTTGAGAGTCGAGTTGAAGAATCAACAGTATTCAGATTCGCTATGCGTTGTCTACAGTAAAATGCGCAAGAAGCATTGCGGGCTAAGTTAAAGCGATGAAGACTGTGCAGACGGTACATCCGCCAGAAGGTAAAATGAACGGAGCTGATACTCATTGGGAATAGTGCAGTATAATCATTTCAACTGTTGCAATGACAATTCGTTAAATGAAAAAAAAGCTTAGAAAATACAGCTTTGTAGTACACATTCACTCAGTGTAGCTTTCCCTTTGATTTTCTGTGACTAGGATAGTAAGAAAGTAGGCAATTGAGATAAACAATACTAAAAAACAGGCAGCAAAAGAGAAAGGGGAAAACGATTCGAGTTGAGTCCTGCGATGCAGGAAGGTTACCCTCACATGTGACGTACGTAATACGAAGAGTGGCGTTCAATTTATTTTCGAAATGGCGACCGGTGGTAAAAACACGTAAGTCTGTGAGCTCTAATTTTTGCTCTGGGTCCGTGATTGGATTGGATTGGATTGGATTAGTAATCTCAGCTAAATGAGAACAAGGAATTGGCAAGAAATAATTCGTCAACTTTTTTAATAAGTAAACAAAAATAAAAAGTTAAATAAAGTAAATTTTTTACTCCATCTTTCATTGGATTGAATATCTGCTAATGTAAAAGCACCTTTAGTAAGAGAGACACATATTTGAGAATGAATTAGGCTGTCATACAATATGCAAAAGCAGATAAACTTTACACTTTGGTACCGTATCTCGAGAAAATGAAGTTATCTAAATAAGATGATGTGCAGCAGAAAAACTTTTGAATGGTATACATGTTTATGTATATAGAAGTAGGGAAAAAACAGTATGTGATTCAATGCGCTATATGATTAAGTTACTCTTGATGTAACAAATAAAATTGCAACGCGCGTAAGTAGGGTAGATAGAGGAATGATAATTAATATTTATGATACGTAATTGTAGTGTGCGTAAGTAGTGTAGATAGAAGAATGATATAATATTTATGAAAGGTGTTAGGAATTACATAATAGTAGTTGCGTAGATAGGAGTGGTTGAAGTAGGAGTTGAGTAAATGACCAGATTAGTATTGGGAAGTAGAGAACGAGTCGATTAGGTCTGTGTTTGAGGGCACACGAATACAACTGACGTCTGACGAGTGACAACTAGCATACCGAGAAGTAATAGATAACCCATAGAAGTAAGTGCAGAATCAGAACTAGAGGGGGAGTAAGTCTTATTAGTCTTATTATTTTTAGTCTTTTCTAGTGGCAAAAGTTTGTACTAAAATAGGGAGAAAGATATTTTTTTAACTCAACAATTTTGCAATAACTTATCTTCGCAAGTTGCATCATCATTAGATATTCCCTTCGTTCATATATCTTCAGATAGCTATATATTACACGTTCTTAAACGTATTCTTCGCTGACATGTTGTTGTTTGTCGTAAGCTCTTTTCAGTCACTTATTTATTGCAGCACGTAAAATCAACTCTCATTCGAACGTAGAAGCCTCTTTGTATAAATTTGCTAACCCTATGCAATGTAGGACATCTAAATAAATATCTCCACTTTCCCACTTGAGCGATTATTACACATTTTATTTAAAAATATGCAATAAAGCGATGATTATCTCAAAACGCACGGATGCTTGCTCTTATAACATTTCATCTTATTATCGTTACTATCTTTGTTTATGCATAGTTATTTTCTTGAACTAAAAGAAATTTGCAACTCCTAGTGCCATTGGATAAATCGTGTAAATCGAAATAAAACAGATTTACAAGAGGTTTTGCGCTGTTCAGACGTGCTGATCTTATGCATGCAGAATTAATTGCAGGTTTTCTCATAGGATAATCACAGTCGCACATGGCCTCAATTAAGTTGTCGTAGATTTACTTCTCAAATTGGTGTTGGTAACTACGTAGAGGAATATCTAACTTATCCTGCACATGCTCTTCGGTTGTATCTTTTCTGAATTTCCTGTGATATTCTGCATTGGTAATTCTGCTATGTTAATTTAACTTTTAAAAAGTATACTTTAGTGTCATTTTTGAACTGCATGACTACATCTTTTGATTGCAGCGTTCGCTCCTTCCGAACATTATAATTGTAATCTAGGATTTTTTTTAATGTAGTATTTAATCCCCTAGATTTGCCAGTCGAGATCTATCGACTCCGGCTACACAATTCTTCTAAATAATAGCGTATTGTTTTTATTTACACTAT